>JAWNGG020000077.1:600000-767500 GCA_036937485.2 Tetragonisca angustula | reverse complement strand
GTTGGCCAATAAGTCGGTGCGGTTTCCTCCAAACGATAGTCGATTGTGGCTGTCGTAAAATGTAAATAATTTCGGTTCATCCATTTGACAGTGGACATTTCAAGCTCGCTTTTTTCGAGAAAAAAAAAAAATGCGTGCAAATTGATCGAGTGTCTTTTTTATTTAAAAATGGAAAACGAGTGTTTTCATATTTTATATATTTTGTCGTTTCATTTTGAAAGAGGGGAAAAAGGATGACTTATATGGTAAAGATACTTTGTCGGAACGCGTGTGCCAAAAATTGTTTGCTAAATTTCGTTACACACCACGCACAAGGAAGACAAGTGTAGATCGATAGCGACAAAATAAAGAAATCAGTCGCTACACGACGTAGCAGAAATTTTCAACGTGGAAAATCATCTAAAGGCACTTGGATACGTGAATGGACTCGATGTTTAGACATCAAACCAACTGAAACAAGTTTATCTGGTTAAACGAATTACCATGTGCGATTCAATTTTGAAACGTGAGGGAAACGATCCATTCTTGAAACGGGCGATAACAAGCGATGAAAAATGGTCCGTCTGCAGTAACAGTGAGCAAACGAAAAGATCGTGGAGCAAACGTGACGCTTCAAAAGCAGGGCTTCGTCAAAGGAAGGTTATGTTGTCAATTTGGATTGGAGAGACATCGTGATTTTTGGACTATTTCCAAAGCACGAAACGATCGACAATTAGATGAATTAAATAATGCCATTCATAAAACAAAGCGTCTGGAATTAGTGACCCGTAAAATAGTTATCGTTCATCACGATAACGCTAGATCTCGTACATTGTTGGAGATTCGTTAGAAATTGTTGTAGCTAGAATGGCACATGCTTCTTAGTACACCAAACCTTGTAACATCAGACTTTCACTTGTTTCGTTCTCTTCAGAATTCTTTAAGGGGAAAAATCTTCGATTTCGACGACAAACGGTACACAGGACTTTTTTTTTTAGCACAAAGCTGCTGGTAAGATGGCAAAAAGTAATGGAAATGAAAATGATCAATACGTTACTGAACAAAAAAAATCGTTCTTTAATATGAAAAAGTTTCGTGTCATTTGCTTAGAAAAAGAAAATCTCACGGACTTGTTAACGCCAATCTGAGAATAAGTGTCGTTTTTCTATACGAGAGATGGATCGATGCACGTTCTTCTCCCTTCGTAGGAAATTCAACCTTCACGATTTTCACGGTTGGAGACGGACATTTTCGAGAGAGAAAGAGAGAGAGAGAGAGAAACAGATAGACATCGGCGAGCAAGCCGCGAGAAATTTCGGTCATGGAGCGACGCGACGCACGTCGCCTCGTTTCGCCGAGGCGTGGAGAACCGGCCGGACGCAGGAAGCACAGGGAAGACCGGGGGGTTGAAAATTTCACGCAATCGGCATTCCCGGCGGCGGTGAATTCACCACGACGGATAATGAAGATGGATAAATCGATCGGAACTTGCCGCTCCCTTTGACCGGTGCCCGGGCCGCGTAGACGGCCGCGTTTTCACCGAACGGATATCGTGAAAAGGACAGGACGTGGCAGAGAATGGACGCGGGCGCGCGCTCGATAGAAAGAGAGAGAGAGAGAGAGAGAGAGAGAGAGAGAGAAGTCAGGGTGCGGCATCGTTCGCGTGGAAATTCACGACAGATAGAGTCGGCCGACTAAAATAAGGCGAATGATACTTGGCGCGTCGCTGGTGAATATCCGGCGTACGGAATAGGATATGGCTGGTGGTGTCGAGCCAGCGTCAGGGAAAGAGGAAGAGCGCCTAGGCGAGCGGGTAAGCGAACGAGCAAGACAGAGGAGGATAGAAGTGTGAAAATTTCACGCGTTCGCTCTCTGGTGCGAACCGGGTGACTGCTCCCCGCTATGAATAATAAGAACGCGTTCGAATCCGTTCGATCGTGTCGCGCAGGCACGTAAGAGCTGGCAAATTTACGTTCAATACGGGGAAGCAGAACCAATAGACAGAGCAACTTTATACAACTGCTCGATCCTCGTTTACGCGAATTTCGGTACGCGTAACTTGAGGCTGACTCGTTGTTGGCGTCGATCACGCGTACGAGTCGGTGGTCGCGGTTCGCAACTTAAACTTCGTACGAATCGACGTTTCTGAATGAATAAACGAACGTACGATACAACGACGTGGATAGATTCCGACGCGAACGTTTCAACGTTCTCTTCGGCGACACACGGCCGAGCGTTATACGACGTGAGTACGTATAATGAGGATGCACTCAACTCGACACACGCGCGCCGTTTCCCCGCCCGGTTTCCCTCGCTTGGCTGGCCTGTGAAAACCACGTTCGATGCGGAGAGATATGCGCGCGACGACGGTGCTGTGATAAAAAAATACGCGCGACACAGCCTTACGCGTCGCAACGTGCCCCATTTTGAATTCCCAGAGTTGAATTTTCGTAAAATATCCCCGAGCGGGCATCAGAAAGAAACGGATCGATCGAACGGAACGAACAGACGAGAGATTACACCCGAGCGCCGACAAAGAGGCGAAAACGGGAGGATTGAGTGGCGCGGACTATCGACGTCTCGTTTAATTTCTCGATTCTCCCGAGCTTTGTCCGTGTCTTTCACGAGGTATGAACTACTTTGTTCGATCGACGCTGGCGCCGTGGCAATTTTTACTCGTAACTCTGCGGAATTACGCGAGACGAACGAGCAGCGATAAAAATGCATCTGCCGGTGGCGGTTGGCAAAGGAACGGGGCACGTCGTCGTCGCGTTGGCACCACGACGACGATGTACCTATAAAGCTGGCTCGAAACGGAGAGCAAAGAGGGGAGAGAGAGAGAGGAGAGACTGGTAGTCTGGCGTCGCGGCGTCTCACGCCGATAAATTTCCAGCTGGTCAGCCGACCCCAGCTGCGTTCTCCCGTTTTGCTCCCGCCGACGAAAAACTGTACAATGTTTTCCGTTTAAAGTGTTTTATGACGAGGCGGCGCGGTGGATCCTCGCTGCGGGCCAAACGCGCGGATATATCCACTGGGACGTAATGGAGCTCGCGTTTTTAAGCTTGGTTTCGTCCTGTTTCTCGTCCCTCTGCTCCAGCCCGCTCGCCGTCGTTTCACAGTTTCACAGCGCGACTTTTCACTTTTGCCAGCTTCCGGACGAAAGAGGGCGGGAGGCAGTGGGGGGAGGGAAGGGACAGCCCGAAGCGGGAAGGAGCAGAGCCGTCTCTTCCCACGGGACCGCGAGAAGAGAAAATCAAGATTCTCCGGCGGATCGTCAACGAAGAGGACGTACGCATTACGAATACGAGAGAATATCTTATCGATATCGAGCGACGGGGTCTCATTAGTTGCCGCATGAACGAGGCCGACTCCTCGTGGAAAAGAACTGGTCTCTCCTATCCGGGACGGGAAGAATGCGCGTGGCGTAGCTAAACATGGCTAGCCGACCGTACGTCCGCTGTTCCGCGATAATAAACGTCCCCGTTCGTTACGCGACTAATTACCTGGTTTCTTCCGTCCGGCTCTTGGTTTTTCCACAGGTCGGTGATAAGTTCGCGTGAGATCCGCCGGAGAGTTCTCCGAATCGGCCCCGTGGAAATTGTCGACCGCGATAATACGACATAAAGACGCGCTCCATCGTCCCGAATTCTCCCATTTTCGCGAGCACGTATAACGTTTGCCAACCGTACACGTGTGTGTGTGTCTGTGTGTATATATATATACATACACACACACATATATCTCTAGGCAGAGAGAGTTCCAACGACGCGCAGACGTGCTCTCTATTTGTTCCACGTCCCGAACCAGCTTCACAATCGGACTATCGAATATCCTCCGGCTAGGTATGTCCAGTGGATCTGACGTTCGCTTAGTCTCGCCGTTCCATCCTGCGCTCTACTTCTCCTCGAGATGGATGACGGTGTACCTAGCCGGCAGTTTCTATCGGCGCTACTACAACGTCCTCTCCGCGAAAAGGCGTGCGCTTCTTGCTCCTCGTGCGAGTGAGACTCGACAATTCTCCCGCAAATACAACGGGCATACACACACACACACACACACACACACACACAGAGCTCTGCTCTGCCTCTACTATCAGCGGGAACAATCGTTCTCGTGTACGAGAACAAGCCGGCGATAAGATCGGTTGCAGCCGCGCGCCTTGGAATTCAAACCACCGTTTGGCAGGCTTCTGCGAGAAACGTCACGCGAAGAGGGATATTTGGCGCGCAACGTTTGCTCCTTGGATGGCGTGAGACGTGTCGCGAGACGAGGCGAGACGAACGCGAACAATTTCGAGCCGGTTGATAAAATTGACTGGAAAGTTTTTGTTTCAAATTCAGTCCGGGCGACCGTACGACGTTCGTTTCGCTCCCGTGGAACGAACCTCGTGCCCGTTCCCATCTCGAGAGAACGTCAAGTTAGATAAACCATTCACCCTTCCCACATCATCCTCCCATCCCTTGCGTAACCGTGTCCCCGAAATCTCCGGTTTAATACCGGCGAGATGAGAACCGAGAACTGTAATCGTAAGTTACATCCGGGCGTCATTCAACTCGCGACACCGCCTCGCGGGTAAATCAAACAATCTGAGATACGCGATACAGCCCAAAGGTATGGCGCAGGAGGAAAGCCCTCCTCCGTTTTCGTCCGACCAGCAATCGGTCGGACAACGAATGCCTGGTCGTTTAAGCGCACGCTTCCTCGCACACGATCGGCACACGGGGGGCGCGCGCGCGGCTTCTCCGGCAGCGGAGAATTGCCCCGCGTATCGCGGATATCTGTGCAATTACCGGCGTGTAATTAACAACGGCGCCTACCGGCTCCCCCACTACCGCACATCGACAGTGCTGGTAGCCGCGCAGAAATTGATACGCGCGCTAATTTTGATTCGCATAATCCACCGTTAATTGGCCTCCCCGTCCCTATGATCAAGCATCTCCAGAGATTCTCCATTCCCTTCGAAGAGCCGCACCGATTTCGACCATTCAGCCGGCCAATCAATCGAGTCACGCAGCGCCACGCATTTAACGATCAATTTTGTCCCGTCGCTTTACCACTCCACTGTTCTGTCCATTTTTCTCTCTTTCTTTTTTTCATTTCGTTTGAATGTTCTCTCTCTCTCTCTCTTTTTCTCCTATTCGTTTCTCCTCTTCTTCCATTACACCATTCTCTCTCTCTCTTGCTTGATTGTTGTGCGCCCGCAGATTCGTGTATATCGCACGAAAATCGAACGAAACGATCGGTTCGCCTGCCCGTTTACACGAGTTGCTCGTGACTCGAACATGGCTACCGGCACGAGATGCGTTCCCGCTGTCTGCGTCGTAGGGATGATTTTACGAATCAACCACGTCTCGGAGCATGAATCGATAATTAGATCGATGTCCATTAGCGGACGCGCGTGAATTACATATTTAAAACACAATTTCCCCCTCGAGACAGACGGACGGCTATTAAACTGTTAAGTACCTGAGGATGATTCGACGATCAGATATCGAACGATCAAGATCGTTTCAAGTCGATTTACACGGCGACCGTGAACGTTCAACGGACGTTTTACCAGTACGTTTTATTCGCAAGACCGGATCTGCAACTTGGATGAAACTAATCGTCCGCTGGTAGATCATCATCGAACGATCGTCGTAGCGATAAACGAGAGGCTTCAACGGCTAGCGGTCTATTTTGATGACTGATCGTTCCTTTTTCTCGAGGTCTTGGCATCCTTGTTTCTCTACGCTTGGTTTTTATTGTCTATTAAATACACAAAGTAAGCCACGCGATTATCTGCTAAACTATTTGCTGTAGAAAAGAACAACTTAGTTTATTTCGAGGGGGAGATCACGATTTGGTGGACACAAGTCTTAGTCTAGGTTCCGAAATTTAGAGACAACTATGTATTTTAAAATACTGAAGAGGGTGTAACTATCCTTTGGTGATTGAGTAAATCAGTGCATCGATACTTGAAGACTATTTACGAAAGTTAAGATAATAATTTCTTGGTACGTTCGACGCAGTAAACGACTTTGAATAAACTTGAAATATCGATATATGATGGATCGATGGATTCATGGAACGGGCTACATCGAGTAACTATGTAGTTTTTATTTTTACGATGAGCAATGCTTTATTCATTTTTTTCAATCAACGAAGATCACCTAGAAATCTCAGAAGCACGTTCATCCAGACCATTGAAAATTTGTGACCATTGCGGAGGAATGTCCCTCTCAAAACAAAATGAATTTTGCTCGAAATATAATTTTCAAAAACTTAAGAATAACTCCAAAATATCACGAAACATTAATATTTTCCACAACGAACAGAGTTTAGGAGATGATTGTTAATTTTTATTCGAAACATTAATATTTTCTATATCGAACCGAGATTAGGAGATAGTCGAGTAAGACGTTTCAAACGTAGTTCGACTTTGGAATTTTCCCTGAACACGGTGAAATATTCGTACAAATTCTCGTTACCGTCACCTTCCATTTTTCTAATTGCAAGCTTCAGACGTGCGACTCGACGATCGATAAAGAATTTTCGAGAAACAATTATCTCTCAGCACGGGAAATGGCCGGATGTTACAGGTGGATGATTTTTCAGCGCTAGAGCGTAGTTCTTCCACGTTGCATCCAAGGAAATCTCGTCTTCACTTACCTTTCGCGAGGGTAGAGAATGATTATTGATTCGAGAAGCGAGGGGAACCCACTTTCTGGCCAACTTGTTCTTTCTTTTACGATAGGCCGCATAGATACGTCGGGTAATAGGTTGGCTAGACTCGGGCTGCGACGACCGGCCGCAAAATCGATCGGACGACAGAGGTCCGAGAGCCTATCGGCGGCCACGTAGCCGCCACGCTCTTCCAAGTAGAACCAAGTAATTCGATTAACCACACTAAAATCCCGTTTCTCGCGGGCTTGTTAATTATACGTTCAACGCGATATGCATATTGACCGCGCATGCAACGTCGCGATACTTTCTGCCGATCCGCCGCTGTAAATATACACCACGCACGTCGGATGCAATCTGAAACGAAATGGCCGGCTACGTTATGCTTCCCAAGTGACGGGACGTTTCTTCTTCCGAGTCGAAAAAAGGAGGAGTTTGGCGAGTTAAAAAGATGATAATTAATGTGACTGCGGTTATATTAGATAAGTGAGAGACAAGTGGCAGCGTAACAGCGGCGACCGCTTTGAACCGGTGATAATTATGAAACGATCCAGGGGCGATGTACGAGCCATTCATCAACTACAAAATAAGATTCCGTATTTAACGCGTTGAATATTAATTGTGTGCCTGGATAATGCGAAATTCACAACTTCATTAAAAGTGAAGTTGATCAATTTCGCTTCTGAGAGATTCGTGCGACGCAGACAATACATATATATATATATATATATATATATAAATGTGGTTAACATTTCCGTAGATGGTTGAAACCGTATTTCTAATTATAAATGTTTATACATTTATGAGAAGTTCAAACGTGCACCACGATATTCAAGACGAAGTGCTCGTTACGATATTTAGAGAGTGAAGCGATTCTCACTCGTTTTTTAAAGTGTAATTAATACGATGGCATAATTATGGTACCGTGTACGTTTATATTTCCACACGATTGGACAAATTAAAAACGACAAGCTCGCGAAGTCACTTTAGATGAGGAGATTATATTTCTACAATATTGTTTCTACACATGCGCTAGCACAGACTATAGTACGAAACGCGAAAGAGAGTGCAGATTTATGTGCGTGCGATGCGAACGTTGGCCTCGCCTTTTATCCTGCAAACGTTGCAAGAGAGAAAAGAACGATAAAGTAATCTCGTAAATGCAAGCGACGAGTTAACAAACAACGTGAACATTAATGTCACGAAGCTCGCTGACTGCCGTCACGCCGTTTCCGAGAATTAGAAAATTTATAAACGTCGATGTGAAATATTACTCGACGCTTTGCCATTTGTCGTAAGCTCGCTCTATCTCTCTCTCAGCCCTCGAGAAGGGTTTCCATTTAGCAAACGGCTGTCTACGTTAAATTACTATTTCTACACGGGACACGTTGCCTGGGAAAATGGCAGGACGAGGCGCGCGAGGCGGCACCGCCACGTTGAAGTTTCATAATTATCTTCTCGGAACGACTTGGAATCAATGGACCAGGCCACTTAACGAGTTAATTGAATACAAACGAATCGATGTACGAGTGTGTACGTATATACACCAGCGCCAGGATGAAACCTGTGTATAACCGCGCGAGATCGAGGCGGGGGAGGAAACACACCCTCGGATAAATCGTTTGCCGATTACGCGGAAAAGACGTCACGAAGGAAAGCGGATAAAGCTGATGGGGGCCTAGCGCGAATGCACGCCTCCCGGCCATCCTCGCTTCGTACGTTCTGATAAATCACCGTTTGCTGATGGTCTTTGGGGAGAAGGATCTTCCGTTGCCTTTATCGCGCAGTATTATCTGCGAAATTGCTCTTTCGTCTCGAGGCGGTGAGACGAAGGAGCGCGATTATCATTCGCAAACGACCGTTCGATTACTCGCTGAGGAGAAACGAGTCGCTGCTGGCGACGAATCGAGCAGCGAGGACACTTTCGACCCTTGGTAAGTGAACGTTGATGGTGTTTCAGTCCGATTGCTGAAATTCGGGCAAAGGGAAACAGAAACGACGCCGCGAGGGAACGAAGTTTGAAAAATCTTCCGAAAACGCGACCGAAGAAAACGAATTTCCGGTGTTCAGGATGTTTCTACTCGGACTCGATGCAAACACGCGTGCGTCTACGCGTCACGTCGTTCTACAATGCGGTAGAAGCGGAAATAAAACGATAGTCGCGAATGACAAAATTGCGTCGGGGTCTCATTTTCGAGGAAATCGAGTTTGGAAACTTGTCAAGTATACGCGGAATTTTCCTAATTTCCAACTAGACGCGCGTCAGGCGGTTCCGTTCTACGCGCGGAAGTAAGTTGAAAAACGTGGAACGAAATTTTTTTTCATCACTCGCTCTCATTTTCGCGGGAATCGAATGGGAAAAATTCGCGTCCGCCGCGCGGATTAACTCGCGACCAACACGCTCAAACTCCATTATTCCGAAAACGAGGCGTTAAACGACACAAAATTTCGTCCCGCGTTCCTTTTTTTTTTTCTTTCTTTTTTTTCTGTCTCTCCTCCCCCGTTCGCTCGTCGTCCAGTGAGAAATTAGCCAATAAAAATAAAATTACGTTAGACTCCGTTTTTTTCAAACGGAATTTTTCCAAACAAAAATGATCAAACGACGATCGACAAGGATCTCTCGGAAATTCGGCCGATATCGCGGACACCAATTCAGGGTGCACGCGCTTGGGCAAACTTTTAATCAAAATCTCGCCGCAACACGGGGAGAAACGCCGTTTACACCAGGTATATCGCGCGTTGTATTCGCGATCCGAGCAAGTCGCGCGAAATCCGTGGAAAGCCCCCGTCGTAATACGCTTTTAATTAGCGAGATTCGGGGCCGAAAATTTGCAGGGGTATATATATATATATATATACACAATATAATACAATGGAATCAGCGAAACACGGTGAAGCAGGCGGCAGGTAGTAGAGAGAGGTTGGTCGTTGGTCGTCGGTGGCAGGTTCGTCTGGAGATTACGCCGCAAAATTCGAGCGTCACGAGCATCGATAACCCGGGCATCGTCGCGTTAATACGTTGACGTTAATAAAATACAACGTTACCGTGCGGTGCCACGCCACGGCGCTCTATAATTTGCTTCCTCTCTCCGTCTCTTTCTATCGACGTTGTGCGCACCGGTACACCATCGGCTACCATCGAGGGACATCGTCGTGAATTATCGCGCGTGTAGCAATAATTATCGTTCCATGCAGCGATTGTAAAAGCGTATTGATCTGTCGCGACCGCTGCGTAGAACCTGTTGTAGCATCGACGGCCAATGAATTATCGAAGGGTATACATCCGTTGAAAACGAGACACGGCCAACACGGGCTGATGAAAGGGGAGGTGGAGAGAAGGTGGACCGCGCTATAGGACGGGGAGAAGAGGAGGAGGAAGAAGAAAAAAAGAAAAAGAGAGAAGAAAAGAGAACCGGGAGGCGTTGCTTCGACGAGTGGCAATAACGAACCGACGATTCACGCGTCGCCAACGAATCGATTCCAGGCTTTATATACGAAGCGAGGAAAACAGGTCGAGAAACCACGCTCTGCAACCGTTCGACGCGTAGGAGGAAAAAGAAAAAAAGAAGAGAAATAATCAGATTGATCGTTTTTTTTTCCTACTGTGTTTTTCTCAAGGAGAAACATAGCTGACGGGGATGGTTGCACACACGAGGCTCGTGTCGCGTTCGTCTCATTCGAAAATTACGGGGTGCAGCGCGTTGGTGGCAGTTGCCAGCTGATTAACGACCAACGCCGCGATATTACGACGAAACGGCCAATTCACGGCAATTGATCGATTTGCCCGAACGCGTCCGGGCACGCGAGCCGTCACGATAAGGCGGCCCCTCGGAAAACGGCGTGCTCGTTTGATATATCGTTGCGCCGCAAGGGACAACGCGACGTAAGAAAATTCCGCCCTCGAAATGGAAAGTGCGAGAACGAGGCCGATACGAAATGAAGCGACGAAAGGGAAAGCACCCTGTAAGATAACTACTCGTGGCGTATTTTTTCTTTTTTTTTTTTTTCTTTTTCCAAGCGACACGATCATGATCGAACGAGCTTCGCTGATGGAAATATTCACCGGGGGAAATGCCAAAGATCCGTCTGTTCGCAAGCAGAGAGAGAGAGAGAGAGAGAGAGAGGGTAATAAGTGTCACGGATTAGCAAAGGATTCAATGGCGTCTCGGCTCGGAGGAGCGTGAGAAGGGACCGAGCCCCCCCGGAAGAAACGCTCTCGATCCTCGGCTCTTGGCGATCTTAAGCTCGCTCCGAGCCGGAAATGCAAACCGACGCTAAGACGCTTGGAACGCCCGGTCATTTATCGTGGAAGGGCCGGAAGAGGAAGGAGGGGGTGGGGAGGGGGGAATGGTGGAAGGTGGACGCTTAAACGATCGCCATTTATCGCGTCGCAGTGAGAATAGTTACTTTATCTCGGCACACTTTCAACACAATCCGGACCGTGCCCTGATGGTTTTCCTGAACGACCTTCCGGTAATTGTCGCGCCGCGCCGACCTTCGACAACTTTTCCCTGCCGTTATTTTCCATCCAACTTCTCGACACGCCCCGGGTTCCATCACCCTATCAACGACCGCGATCCGGCCGTGCCATCGTGCGACCCTTTGATCAACCAGCAAACACCTGATAAAATCGGCTCGACCAATTCTCGTCTTGTCGACATGGAATTACGCTGTCGATTGGAATCCGCGTGATTTATACACGTTCTCGAGACGATTCTGATCCTCGCCGGAGAAAAGAAAGAGGCACGCGAGTCGTATCGATCGCGAGGATAGCGAATTATCTTTGTTTATCCACGATCGGACGACGCAACTGGAAAATCCTCCTTTCAACTGGTTAGTCGGTAATCATCTGTAGTCGTCTTATTACCTCGAGTCGCGATCTCGGAGATTTACAGCGAAATACTAACGAGACACGGTGGAAAAAACAGAGCGTTTATGGTCGACTCGAAGTAATCGGATGGAAGCGGTTTACTTCCATCTCCGTTCTCCCCGGGTCATTCTCCATGGATCATCCGGGATTCGATCCCCCCGCCGGTGATTCACAATCTCATGATTTTCCAATCCGGTCGTCGAACATCGATCGGGTCGAACGAAATTATCTTACAGTCGTTACAAACTCAAGCAGAGAATTGCTATGGAAATAACGGGTCGCAGCGGTGCACAAGCAGTAGCAGCAGCAGTAGCAGCAGCAGACTATACACATGTGTCTGTGTGTACGTACGATTTCCATTCGAATGTGGACAAGTGCGGCTGCACGTAGAGGGACCGTAATCGGCGGTCGGTCAATAATCTAATTCGTTGGTAATTACTAATTGCGAACAGGTCTCCGTTGGAAAGCCGCGCCGCGACTACGACGCATCAACGGCGAGTCGATTCGGTTTGCTCGTTACGCGCGTCCTTAATCGCGGAGCGTTTAAGCTGCTACGGGTTTCAATAAACGTTTTGTTTCGTGAGATCGATGTTGCCGAGCGGCGCAGCCCGCGGGACAAAGCGTGGGAGACGGGGGGATGGATGGAGGAGGAAGCACGACAGACACAGACAAAAAGGACGCTCGCGTCCTTCTTGGTTCACGATTAATTCAGTGTTGCATCCCTCCTGGTGTTGAGTGGGAAACTAGCACGACAGAGGAAACTATGTATATATATATATATTACACACACACACACACACACACACACACACACACACACACACACACACACACACACACATGTACGTATATATCGGAGCTATTTTACATTCCGTATTTCCCGGTTCGTTATTTATGCAAACCGCTGGAATACGCGATGAGAAAATGTATGTTCGTGCAAATAATCCATACAAACATTTATTTATGTTTCGAGGGTAGCCTTAACCTTTAACCGCCTTGTTCTCCGCACTATTATTCGTGTCTCTCCGCTGTTGGCGCGCGTCGAGTCGCGCGAAACGGCGTTAAGTGGAATTATTCGCGGAACGATCCTGCCTGCTAAGTGGATCCCTCGTCTTTTTCCACCCTTTCCACGCACCTTTCCGCGTGTTCCACGCTCATTCTCGATTCACCGTGTTTCTCGTTTCATACGTGCAATTGATTACGAGCGAGATATCGCGAGTCGAAACATACGGTAATTATTAATACGTTAAATTTCGATAATTAAAATAACAACGAGAGAGAGAGAGAGAGAGAGAGAGAGAGATAAACCACGAAATAATTAGATGAAACGCATTTAGCTCGTGTAGATACGTGTACGATCAGACGTAGTAATCTACATACGTGTACGGGTCGTCGAGGTACGAACATACTATGGAAATTAAAAATATATACACATATTTTCTTGGAAAACGGTTCGTCGCACTCGAGTTTTCTTTTTCCCCTCATTTTTTCCCCTTTCTTTTTTTCTTTCTTTTCCTTCGCTACGAGTAAATGGTCGCAAAGTCGCCGTCTACGTTGGACGCTCGCGATTCGCCAGTCTTTCTTTTCTCTTCCACTCCTTTCTCCCTCTTTCTCTCTCTCTCTCTCTCTCTCTCTGTTTCTCTCTGTCGACGATAAAGCGACGAGTTGTTCTCGGAGATGAAGCATCCTCGTGCCTAACTCGCAATTAGCGTCTTCTAATGACGACGAGTCACTCGCAGAGAGAGGCTACGCTCGCACGTATGGCTCGTGTTTCTCTCTGTGATATTCTTTCTCTTTGCTCGGGAAAAACGGAACGCGAAGGGAAAGAGACGAAAAGGATGAGAAAAGAGAGAGAAAGAGAGAGAGAGAGCGGGCGGGGGAGTGAAAAAAAGAAAACGAACGAAACGTAACAACACACACAAGCGCGCGCGCGCGAGCCGCTCTATTTGATTTCATTTAATTATCGTTATTCCCTTTACGGCTGGAGGAAAGTCCCTCTGAAAGGCACATAGAGGTAAAGTCGAGTAAACGTTTCATCGGCGGGTAGACGACGTCGCCCGTTTATGTATACGCGCAGGTATGTATCGCCGATTTTGTTTCAAAGCGAGCGAGACGAGTGCAATTCCGTCGCGCGAATCGTTCGTTTTTATTTACATAAAAAGTCATTAAAAGGACGGAACGGAGGAGGAAAGAGAGGAAAGGGAAGAGGAGGGCGGGGGGGGGGGAGAAAAGAGAGGAAAGAGAGGCGGAAGAAAACGAGACGAAAGACAGGAAGAGCGGAAACGTTGGTTGGGCTAAAAAACGGCCGGGGAATGGGCTTTCGAGGTGGTCGCGTTAATTAAAATAATGCTTACGAGATAATTAATTTGCGGCTGGACAAAGTGATGGACGAGCACGCGGCTGTGCTGTTCGCGCGGCGCGGCGCGGCGCGGCTCGAGCGCGACTCGGAATGGGAAACGTAACGCGAACCACGAGGATATTTAGTATTCGCAAATTAATCGATTACAGTTAATTGTCATCCCGTGTTGCAACGCCGACCTAGTTGATCATTAGTACGCGATCGTTGCCTCGCGTGGAAAAGCTCTTCCAGTCCCTTGCGCTCGATCTCGTCAAAAGAAATCCTACTCGCGTTCTCTCCGTGGGCCCGGGTGCAAGCCAGCCGGATGGCTCGTTTCGACTCGCTAATCACTGGAAAAATACGCTCGCGTCGCCAGTTGAAATTAATGAACATAAACGCGCAGGCATTAATACGATATTAAAACGAAGGCCGGATAAAAGCGATGATACGCGGCCAAGCTCTCGTGCCGCTTAATTAAAACCGGTAGCAGGTTTAACTATTAAATTAATGAACGTTAATTTCATCCGATGGCTGCTCCCCCTGTATCTCCATTACCGCGCCGTTTCTTTCCATTGACAAATCTCTGTCGCGGCCGTTTCGCCGCGTATATTAAACGAACCCACGAACCAAGTGCAATCTTCTTTCTCCCCCTCCCCTTCGAAACGAATCTTTCGTCTCTCGTTTCGCGTGCGCACATTCGATCAGTTTCTTCGTGCGACACGTTGCTCGGTAAGTCGGCTCGAAAACTCCTCGAATTTCGCCGGACGCGCGCGAGTCGAATCAAACAGTTCGCCTCGGCGCAAGTTTTCCCCTCGTGGAAAGAGCTGGAATCGAGTTAACTCCGGCGTGATGTTCGATGACTTTTACTCCTACGCCTGGCTGCGGAGCTCCGAGTCTCGAGATCTCGATTTATAAGTTGGCGGCCAAGCCACCGGGATATTTGCATTTTCGTTCGCCACCGGCAACCGGCGTCGTTGCTGAATTTTCCTCGATCTCTGCAAATCCCACGGAGCTGAGACACTGCGCCAAGACGAGAAACGAACTGTTGTCAATCCCCCGATCGTCTTCCTTTTCTCTCTCGTCGACGTCTCCGACCGAACGTTTAACGAACTAACCGAGCGAATTTGAATGTTTGTTCTACGACGCGGCTAATGGAAAATGCATGTGGGCGGAATTTTCTATGCATACCAAAAAAGAGTCAGGAGCAGGGCTGTCGACAAAGTAGAAAAGAAGAGTAGCTGACCTAAACGCGACCGAACGAACATTCCCCGAGCTATCGATCTCAATAGATTTTTCACACTGACGTTCTCTCTTTATTTTTCTTTTTTTCTTTTACCCATCTTTGAGCCATCGCTCTTCCATTGCAATTTATCGTATTGTGGGAAACTAATTTCTCCGGACGAACCGTCCCATCCTTCCCTCCCTTCGGAAAGACATCGACCAACCTTCCGATCGGCTGGCATTCCGCGGCCGTAATTCCATTAGCACCGACAGTGATGAACTGTGTCGTGGCCTGGGTATATACACGGCCGAGCCGCGCCAGTACCAAAAATTAATTTTATTTCATTCCGCGGAGAACCACCTGTTACGCAAAGCGTGTGCGTCTGACGTGAAGCGGACTGCTTCTTACGTATCCGTGAAATAACTTGCTACTCGCGGCATGTTGCGGATGGCCATTCAAGTCGCTTCAACTTGATTCAAACGTTGAAATTAACGCGTCGATTCTCGACGTATTTGCCTCTTTTGTTGAATATCGATCGGGCGAGCGCGCGAGGACGATGAAAAGAGTCGACGAGCGGGTTGTAGACCTTTTTTTTTTTTTTTTCATCAAAACCGAGTGTTATTCCAAATGACATCTCCCACTTTCTCTCTCTTTCTCTCTTCAACCCATTAACGATCGTTGTATTAACGCTAATGTTTTACTTGCAATTTTTCTTTTCTTTCTTTCTTTCGTTTTTTTTGTTTTTTTTTTTTTTTTTTTGCTCCAACCGATTTACGTTATTGAATTCTGCTTTTTTAACATCCTGGCTACGGAAGGGAATTACGTTTAAAAATTTATGTTCGTCGCCCGTTATCTCCCGCGACGAGGTCAAAGCACCCTGACAACGAATACGTTCGCTTCACTCGGCCTTCACGCGCGTGCAACTTTTACGCGCTCGTCTCGCCACAACTCTGATCTTAGTCGTACTTGCGTAATATATGTAGGCTGTGTCGGTTAAATCTCGGACGAGCCCTCAATTTTGCACGAAATTTAGGTATTATTTTTATCTACGCGGTTCAAATAAATATAGATAAAGTTTATTAATGTAGGAATTAACAGATACTGGAAAGTCGCGGTGATGACAAAAGATGTCAATCTCTCACTGGACTCTCACGCTATTACAACTCGTTACTCGTTATAATACTCTCTAGACTTCCATACGCTCTCGCAACTCGCGCTACTCGCTACTGTTTGATTTGTTTTTTTATTAAACAAGAAGATCAGAAAAGCAAACGTCGAGGAAAGTTGTTCCTGTTTAATAGCAAAAAAAAAAATCAAATACTCCTTTTTTCTTTATCGCTTCGTATTCATTTTAAAATATCCCCTAATTTTTATGAGCAGTGTAATTTCCTCGCAGCTCTCTCGATCTGCACTCTCCGACGTCTCGCTACTCTCCAGCTTATTCCTGCACGATACGCATCCTCGAGACTTACGACACCTTGACACACTTATGCTCACGCTCGTAACCATACCCTAATATTTCAAGTCCCAAACTTGGACGGCTAAAACAAACATTCCCAGGCCTACCATGTGACAATTGGGGCCGGAGAAAAAGAAGTTTCGAGCAATTTCTCAGACTTCTTCACCCCACACGTACTACGTATATACTTTCTCACCCCAATACGTGTATCTATCGTGCGTTTGAATTATTTCACGAGGAAATACGCGGAGATCTGTCACTGCACAGAGTTTGAATATTACGGGAGAACGTTGCGACGAGGAACAAATTTCACTCACAAAAGGAAAATAACGAATCACCGGAGGAGCTGGTTGATGGATGAGCGTTTCCGCGCGATCTGCGATCGCATTGGCGTAATTCTCCGTTTCGACAGGTTGTCTCGTCCGTTACTTGCTGTTTCGCCTTTTCAGCCGCGCCGTTTCAGTGCTCGGCTGCTGATGTTCTCGACGACACTCGACTTTTTCGCTCGGCAGTTCACCGATTTATCGACGGGTATTCCGGCGCGCGCGATATCCGCAGCGCGCGCTGTGCGGGTTGTCGTCGCGAAAGAATAACAACCGGAGAAATTGGAAGAAACAAGCGTCCCTCTACTTTCGCCTGCACCGCGGATTGTATCCCGAGTTCTTCTTTTCCCTTCTCGCGGCGTTTATTCGAGGTTTCAACGAGCCGAGTCGGGAGATCGAGCGCAGCCTGCCGCGAAATGCACGAATATTAATAAAAGCCACTTACAAAAAAAATTGCGCGATAAAATCCCGTCGACGTCGCGACCGCTGACAAACGGACGACGAGCGATACACGGTTGTTATTAACCGGCGGACAAACGAGCCCCGAGTCTCATTTCACGGCCGCGTGTCAGCTTCATTCGTCTCAGAACGCGGTTTTCGTGAACCAGTGTTTCACGAGTGCACGGAGGCGAGTGCATTGTCGGCGCCGGTTAATCCAGTTTAAAACTCAATTCGGCAAACTGTGTTGCACCGTAGAATAACCTAGATAAATTCGTTACTTTGGCAACACAGTCTCGGAAGAAAAGTTTCTGGACGATCGACGACGAACACGGGCAAAGATCGCCGAAGAAAGAGAAAAGAAAAAGGGAAAGACCGTGTTTCAGTCCGGAGTGGACAAAAAGAAAGGGGCAGGGGAGGGGAAGGAGAGAGAAAGAAATTAATCCAGTTGATTTATTAGATTTAAACGTGGCTCGTTTGTCAACGAAGGATGAGAGCCAATTAAGCCCCTATTCTGGGTCATCGACGAATTCGTTGCCCCTCAAGACCGACTGAATCGAAACGATCGTGCAAGTGAAACGTCGTAACATCGTCGTCGTCGCCGTCGTTCGATCGTAAAGCGGTAAAACGACAGTGGAACGGTGGCGCGGCACGGGAACATCTTTTAAACTCGACTCTCTTAACAAGCTGGGTCAACTCGCAGCATGACGAGCATCCGTTTCTACGTGAAACGACTCGAGTGTGTTCGGTTTCACAAAAAAAAAAAAAAGAAAAAGAAGAATCATCGGGTAGTTACGCCAATCTATCCGACACTATCCACGAACGTTGCCACCCACTCTTTCACCTCTCTCGTTCGAATTGGCGCGCGAACCGAGAAAGGAGAATCAAACGAACCGACTTTCGCTCAATGACTTTCGCGCGCTCCCCGTCGCGCGCCTTGATTTATTGCATTACAATCAACGTTGACACTTACACCAGCGCGCGTTACGCTTGTCGGTGCCACGGGTGCCAACCCGAACGGCTGAATTTTATTTACTTTTAGCGAATCGATCGACCACCGGTAAGAGAGAGAAAGAGAGAGAGAGAGAGACCGGTGGAAAGAGGCCGGGCCAAGGGGTAAAGAAGGAGAGAGGTTGCCGGGTCACCGGCAACCCCAGCAGAGCGAACCGAAGAGTTACGTGGCCCGGCTACCCGACCGGCCTTTCGCTTCTCTAACGTTATATCATCGTCTACTTCCTCCGAGGCCGTGAATTTACGCCGACAAATCGGCTCGAACATCGCCACCGATTTTCACCCGCCGTTCCTGGCTCGTTTTCTCTCCCTCTTTCTCTCTCTCTCTCTCTCTCTCTCGCCTCTGTATACGTATGTGTGTGTGTGTCTCACTTCCGTGTCTTTACTCTCGTTCGTTCATTCGTTCGCTCCCTCTGTCTACCGCCACGTTTCACGGTTCGTCACCTCTCTGCACTCTCCGCCGAATTACTATAATATAACGTTCGCTCAAACGCTCGTCTTTGTCAATGTTTTCGACAGATCCGTCGATCTACTTCCGCGTTCTTGCTCCATCCATCCATCCATCCATCCATCCATCCATCCGGCCATCCTTCCACCCTGCATTTTCTATCCCGCGTTGCCGCTCCATCTTCCTTACCGCGTTCCTGGGCGCGTTCGAAATATCCGGCAAGCGGATCACGATACGGAAAGCAACGAAACACGATCGATGACATCGGTGAAAGCTGACACGGGCGCACTGCCGTGTGCCGCATGTACGCATTTTTTTCGAGACGAGTTCTCGAAGACGTTGACACTGTGAATCGTCGGAGGTGGAAGCATCGACAGAGAGACAGTGGGACAGATAGGGCTGGCCCTTACTTTCTCTCTCTCTCTCTCTCTCTCTCGTTTTCTCTGCACGCGATTCGGCCGAAGCTCGACAAGAATGCGCGCGTTACTCGCGTTTCGTTACACGCTCGAAATCGAAACAATTTACGGAATGAAATTAAAGTTAGCAGTTTGGAAGATCGCGTTCGTTTCGGAGTTTCGAACGCCGTTTACGTTCCGTTTACCGATCGGCCAACCTGGTTGAAAACTGCTCCGCAAATTCGCCGACCGAAAATAACACACCGAGCCTGTTTTCGCGGGCTCGATCGGATCGGCGGAACTTCTCGTTACCCCCGACGCAACACCTCTCTCAACTCGACTCGACTCGACTCGATCGCAGCCGCGGTTCGCCAACTTTCGCCAACTTCTGTTTGCAATGCTGTTTCCATCGGTATCACTCAAATTCGCGCATAATTCCCGCGAGTTTTCAACGCGTGTTAGATATCCCCGATAACGTTTCATCCGGCCTGACCAATGAAATGTTTCGCAACTATGCACTGTGCTTCTCTCTCTCTCTCTCTCTCCCTCTCTCTCCCTCTCTATTTAGCACCGAATTCTCCACGGTGGAAATACACACGCGTCTAAAACGCAACGCGTTAAGACGAGTTAGCGTTGTGTTAATAACGCGCTAACACTCGCAATACGAGTCGAAATGCTGCGATCTATCGTCGATCCTCGATCCACCTCCGTTTTCCGCTTTCCCGAAGCACAAACTTTATGGCCAATGATACTCCTCGACGAGGAAAATTTCGCGCTAATCGTTCTCTCCTACTCCAATTTTCGACGCGTTGGACGCACCGAAATGACACGGTGAAAACCAAGCGAGCAAAGGCCCGAAAAATGAGACCACGACGACGAACCATTGGGGTTTGTGTCATCGCAAAGAATCGCCGAGTGTAGCTTCGCGACAACGTATATTACTTTACGATCCCTTCCCGTTGTTTCGCTGTGCGAAACGAAATGCAAGCCCCGCGCTATCCCCAGACGCACGGTGCTTCTTTCTTTCTTTCTTTCTTTCTTCCTTCTATTTCCACGGTTTTACGGCGCAACGGAAGCCTCTTGCTGCACCGCTGCCAAATGGAAGGATAATTTCGCGAAAACCAGGTCAAACTTTCGACGCTCGAGCACACTGAGGACAGGGGGGAGGGACGGAGGAGGGTTGTGCGTTTTCCTTTTCCTTGTTTCATCGCGTGGCAACTCCGTTTTCGTCGTCTGTATCGCGCCCGACACCCAACGGTTATCCAATCTCTCCTCTCCTCTCTCTTCGGTCCTCTCTCTCTTGAACGACTCTCCCATGGCACTTTTTTTCCCCCCAAACTCGATTCGCGAGGAGAGGATTTGGCTCAGAGCTCGAAGCCCGAGTCTCGACCGAATATCCCAGCCCCAGCCGTGGGAAATAAAAGGATTATTTTCGATTCGAAATTGCAACTATTCGCCGCCCCGAGAGCTCGAGCCTCGGCATAGTAATTCAAGCGCGCTGTATCGTTCCTCCCGCGATCGTATACGAGGCATGTATATACACGCGGGGGCAGGAGCGTACTTTCGCGAAACGAGAGGATCGTATCCAAGTTCGAATTTTCAGCAGAGACCGAGTCTTTGTTGCCCGTTAAAATGTCCCGGTAATATCCCATTCCCCTTGCGTATAACGTTCGTTCCTCTCCACTCTGTCGTTCCATCTCCCCCGTACGCGTGTACACGTACGTTTCGCTTCTCTCTCTCTCTCTCTCTCTCTCTCTCACTCCCTTTCCCTTTTACCCTTTTTCACTCGGCCTTTCTCTCTTTCCCTCAGCCGTACGTTTTCCTCTTGTTTTCTCAATTCCTTTCTTTCTTTTTTTTTTTATTTCCGTTTGTAATACCGTCGCAAATAACTAGACGCTGCGGCGAATCCGATCGGTCGGATTGTAAACGACAATATTTATGCTTTCGGGTGAGATAGACGCGCGCGCGCGCGCGTGTGACTCATTATTTCCAAATAAAAGCGAATAATAATCAACTCTTTCTGGTTGCTTGGCCGGGACTACGCTTTCCGCTCCGTTTTCCACGGAGAATTCGACGGAAAACACGACGGACGTTTTTCGACGCGGTAACGAGTGGATAATACGTAGGTATCGATATACGTATCGTCTGCTCGTTATCGACGCCGAATTTATTTACGTTCCATCCATCCGTCCGTCCGTTTCAGCCCACACGTACGTACAAGAGAGAGAGAGAGAGAGAGAGAGAGAGAGAGAGAGAGAGAAAGAGCTTTGTTAATCAATCCCGCGTGCGCGCGGAGAATTTCTTCGGATCGGGTTCGAGGTGATGAGGGTGGCTGCGTGGCGAATCAACAAAAAGAAGATCGCCGTATAACGACCGGGCGCGCACGCGAGAACGCAGAACGGTGAACCGCCGGCGCGGGTGCAGCCTGAAAATCTATTTCCCATTTGTTTGCCTCTTTTCTCTTTTTTCATACGTTTTTTTTTCCTTTTTTTTTATCGTGGAAACGCGGGAACAATACGCGACGGCATCGAGAAAAAGAGGAAACGAGGAAAAAAAAAAAGAGAAAAGAAGGGGGAAGAGCTAATGCGGCGGCTCGTCGATAAAAACCGGCGGTCGCAGAAAATTGGGTTATCGCCGTTCGTTTCGTTCGCTCGGTCGATTTCACGCACAAGTTCGCCGCCACGCGCGGGCAGACGATGAGAGAGGAACGTCAGTGCGTTACTTGCTTTCTCAACGGGAGAATCGCGCGAAAAACAGAGATTTCCATCGGAGATTGTCTCGCGTGCGCGTGCCGTTCTCGCCGATTAAAGAGCACGAGGAAGAGAGAAAGCAAACGGGGAAGGAAGGAAAAATACAGGGGGGAAAATACCGCGGAGGAAACGAGAGGATGAGGTCGTAAGCCGCTAAGGTCGCGTAACGAAGAAGCTAAAGCCGGTGTTACATCTTCTCTGACGTTATCTCCGTGTCGCGTCGCCGAAAATGTATCCACGGCGAGCCAATTAAAATACACGCTCGGATTACGAGATACCGGGTCAGGAGGATTTCAAGCATTAGGCAAATGCGCGGTACGCAGAGGACGCGCATCGACGTTCGTTAGCCCCGAGGAGTAAAAAAAGGGTCGGAGGGCGCGAGGTCGCACGGCCAACAGGCCAGAGAACAAACGGAGCCATCGCTGTTGCCTTTGTCCCGAAATTATTCAAGGCTACCGCGGCTTTTTCGCGGCGCACCCGGCCAGACCCTAATCCTGTATCTTTAAGGCGAGATTACACCGCGTTGCAGCCGCGCTCGAGCCGGCGTGCAATATCGCGGTGGCCGAGAGAACGAACGAAATTGAAATTTGACGGGTCGAGGCCCGGCTTTTGACGCCGGAGCGGAACAGCGATCGCGCGCACTCTGCGTATAACTACCCTCCCTCGAGCGCGCGCGCGTATCTTTCCCCATCTCTGTACGTACATACGTACGTACGTACGTGCACGCTCTGCCGTGAAAGTGCTTTTGTAATCCGGTGACTCGGGATTTTCTACGAAGCTGAAACGACCGACGTGAGTTCGTTATTGAAGCAATAAAACGCCCCGGATACGGAGCTTCGTCGTTGATTCCTTTTCAAAAACGATTCCAAAGGAGCTTATCAAGGATATTTGAGGTATCTACGTGCGATGCTTATTAAAGGCACCCAAGAGCGCAGCGTGATTTATCTCTCCTATGCACACGTGTCCGCCAATTGAAATTTGTCGTGTCGAAAAATGATGAAATTGGAAAGATCGAGAGTACTCGCCGAGAAGAGAGAAAGAGAGAGAGAGAGAGAGAGAGAGAGAGACAGTTTACGCGTGTCGTGTCGCGCGACGAGCACGTAGAAAATTGGCGAGAATCGTTTTCGACAAATCCTTCTCTCTCGTTAATTATGCGCCGGGCATTAACGCAACCATTAATCACCGAGGCGACAATCTAAAGCACGTCTTGCCACCGGCGGTATCTAACGGGGCTACGCGTTTTCATATCGACCGCGTAAATTTCTTCGCGGGCTAATGGCATTAAATTCCCTCGCGCGCCATTTAATTCCCGCGCGCTCTATGCAACACACACACACACACACACACCACGAACACACATCGCGCGGCCTATTCCACACAGAAATCGATACCATAACGACGCGTCTTACATTTATCTCTCCCTGTCGCTGTCTCCCATGTTCCGTTGTCCCGGAATCACCGAAAACGCAATCTCCCTAAGCTCTGATCCCTAGGTGCCGTCTAGGCTGTCGGTCCAAGTCACGTTGCGCGACAATCGCGCAATATCGATCTCGCGTGAATATTTCAACACGCGCGGCACGAACGCACGTCACACCGACCGCCGGGGAATCGTCGTCGTGAAACTCCTCTCGCGCGTTTTACCCATTTTTCCTCCTTCGTCTCGACCGTGTCGAAACGCGAACGCGACGATATATTTTCTCTCCGGTCGTCCGACAGTCTGTATCGCGAAACCGCGCCAGATTCTCTCAATCGCCGTTATCACGTGTATGAGTGTCGACGTGTTTTTCTACACACGCGGCCCGAAATGTCCACGGGAAACGAGTATCGGAGAATAATCGTGAATAAAGCTACCCGCTCGGAAAGGAATTCCCCTTCTCGGGAGATACTACCGCGGCACGACGACGGCAATAAACGCGACAAACGTCTCAAGCGTGGAGGGAAGTAACGAGAATGCCGATAAACCACTCGCGTGTCCGATTAGAGGAGAAATCTTCGTCACCGTACCTGCTGTCAGTCGTGCGTCGTCTCGATCCGTTGCTCGCAAGATCCGCGTTATCCGTGGTCGTGGCGCGTCGCGTCGGTGCAGCGTCGGGAACAGAGAAATCCATGGTGCTCGCCGCCGCGTGGAATCCGACCATTGTCACTGGAAATCAACGTTGCCACGCACTACATCAACATTGCTCAAACGTGACACGATCGGCGTTTGCGAACGGGCACCGACTTAACCCAGATCACCAGAGATAATATAATCCCGCACGACAGGCAGACGGGCACGATACAGCCACCGTCCCGGAAACCACCACCGTCTTCGCTAGCCAACCTCCCGACACCCCGGGGGGGATATATAGGTATCCTATCCCGCACGGGAACTGTCACACGTGTTACCAGAGTTGAACCACCGGTTCACTGTGCACCGCTTGTACGTACGTACGTATCACACACTGGATAGACGCGTCGCCGACACACTTGATGTTCGCGTCTCACCTCGGTGCCACACTTCAGTCCGCGATCCCGATTTTCCCGCAACGCCTCTTCGCCGCTGTGTCGTCTCGTGTACGTGTGTGCGTGTCGTGTTTGTGTTTTTTTATGCGTGTGCGTGTGTGCGTGTGCGTGCGTGCGTGTGTGTGTGTGTGTGTGTTTATCCGTGCGTAAATCACTTCAACATCGACATCGTCCCAGGAGTAAGCGGTTGAGTGACGCCACTCTATCTCATCGGCGAGGAGGACGATGCACGACGCTCATACTGTCAGGAGGAAGCGATCGAGACGGTGTCGAGCGGCCCCGACGATCTTCTTCCGCCACCGCCGTGCAGCATCACGGCATCCGCGTCGCGGAACGTTTACACACTCGCGCGTGTTTCCGTGGACCGAGCCGTGACTCGAGACGACGTTACGCGCACTCGCGGCGTCGGCGACCGATTTCGGCTTTCCCACCGAGACGGACGGAGAGGGCAAAAAGATCGAGAGGGTGAGCGGGCGAAAGAAGCGTGGAACGTTCAGCGTTCGCGTAGAAACACAACAACTCGGCGAACAACAATGTGTCCCTCTCGCGTGTTCTGGCGCTCCCTGGTGAATCCGGACCTGGCTGGTTCGGAGCTAGGACGTCGACGACGAAGAACGGGAGCGAGCTCGACATACGTGACCCGTCATCCGACTCGCGCGAGAGTTGGTACGAAACTACTCGCGAGTTCTCGGTCGAGCGTAGTTGCATCCCCACCACCGGTCGTGCAGCGATCCCCCACCACCGGGCTCGCGTAGGGCACACGCGCCCCTTACCCCCTCTCTCTAATGGGCACGCACCGAGCTACCCGGAGCGTGACACACGCTCACGCTTCTGGTGGGGGCAATGGTCGCGTGGCGGGCTGCCCTCGCAGTGGGGGTAGAGAGGGCAAGGGATGCGATCCGTACGAAAAGGGAGCGACGAGACGCGGGACGCGCGCGCGCGCGCGAGAGAGAGAAAGAGAGAGAGTGAGAGAGTGAGGGGAGCACGGACACGGCGCGTTCGCGCAGACGCGCTACTCTCCTGCGGGAATGTACCTATCCTCGTGAAATGTACGGTAAGTACTTGGCTACGGGATAACGAAGACCGTGGGTGCAGGGACCTCTACGCTCTACGCCACTGTGTTGCCGTAGACGAGTGCAACTATGTACCGTGCTGCATGCTACGTACTACGATTCGGTTGTTGTAAAAAAAAAAAAAAAAAAGTCGCTCGAACGACCCGCCGCCACTATGTCACGGACGTATCCGAATCCGTGACGTCCCGAATTAAGGTCAGCGCAATCGTTTAAGTTTATAAGTAAGTGTCGGACAAGACGAACCAGGGAGAAGAGAATCCCCTAGCAGAGCCTCTCCGCTCGGCGAACGTCGAGGAATGTCAAACAGGCTCTGTAGAAGTTTGCTCGTATAATAGCGCAGCTTTGAGCGCGATATGTCTTTAGAGCTTAGGTTTCGCTCTGCCGAAGGGTAAACGTTTGCCATCGACAAATATTTGTTAATGTTCGCGGCAGGGATACTCGTCCGCCTCCTTCGGGGCCGAAACGCGTCTGACTGGCGGCGAGGAAGCTCGTCATTAAATTTCGAATGGCAACGGGCAACAGCTACTACTCGCGTATCGTTTTTGGCAGCGCGCTGCCACCAGGGAAGGATCGGCGCGCGTGCGTCGTTCGATCCTGCGGCATGCGTCTTCCGGGATGGAATGTGGGTAAATGCGTATCCGTACGCGGGGGAATGACAAGGGATGTCGACGTCGACGTCGACGGCGACGATGACGAGGATCGTGCCGGTGGGAAGCTCTTCAGCGACAGCAGCGACGATGATAACGAGAGTTACACCGGCGTTACGCACTGTCTACGGGGAATATCGTCTCGTAACTCGGGGAACTCGGCGCTGTTGAATATTTTACACATCGGTACGCGCGACGGCAAGGAATAGACAACGGCGCGTGCGACGCGAGAACGGTCGGAATCGCACAGTTCTGTCGCAAATCACACGTTCCTTTGTGATTCAAATCGCACTTTGGACCAACTTGGATGGTTAAGACGCGATCGAAAAAAAGAGAAAAAAAAAAGAAAAAGGAGAAGAAAAAATGTAAAGAGTTCGCTTTGAGAAGAAAAGTCGTTTGTCTGGAGAGAGAGAGAGAGAGAGAGAGAGAGAGAGAGAGAGAGAGAGTTAGTTAGTTAGTCGATTAATCGGGAAACTTTCGTTTAAGTATTTAGAGGAAAACCGCAATTTTAATAACGGGCCCGGATAAAAGACGGGGCAATTCGCCGTATCGATTCGGTTTAATTTGGCTGGAAAAGTGACCAAGCTTCAACTCGGGAGGGGGACGGGAGAGGAACTCGAAGACGGCAGAGGTAACCGTGAAATGACATTTCGTTTGACGTAACCGACGGTGATAACGAGGAATGGTAGTGCTGGGTTACGTGCTTCCTCGAGAGGATATTAATCCGTAATGATGCACTCAGCCCGGGTTGGATCTTCCAAGTTTGCGTAGACACACAGACACACAGAGGATATCGGTAGATGGGGGGGAGGGGGAAGGGGGGGCTAAGGAAGAGCGCGCGCCGCGTACAGCGACAGGGGAACTGAACTTGCAACTCTGCTGTTCGCGGTGGCAACCAGTTTCATTGAAATTCACCCTCATGAATACCCGTCGATACGCTCGATCGAGACGGAACGCCATATCGATCGGCAGCCATTTCGATTAAAATGTTACCAGCCGTATCAATTGATCGAGAGACACGATGGTTCGACGTCTGTCGTACGTCCGTCTCGTACGAACATGAATTGAACGTGAAGCAACGCGAGACAACGTGATTAGAGGTGAATCGAATCGGCGACAATTTCGCGAAGGACGCGCGCAACGCTCGATGCTGCAAAATTGTCGGATCATCTTATTTAATTAAACTTCGTATTTTCCTTCTTATTCCCATTCGCCGCATAATTTCCCTTTTCAAATCACTAGCGGGGCGAAGTGATTTACCTCTTCTATTTTCGTAAAAGGCGAGCGACGCTTGCGCGCCGGACTCCTGCGGGATCGTAAAAATGTATGGGATAAGGGAAGAGAAGATGAGAGAGAGAGAAAGAGAAAGAGAGAGGAGTTAAGTCTCTGTCTCTCTCTCTCTCGCTCTTTTTGCCCCGTTTCGGTGAGAACCGTCAGCTCTCGGCGACGCAGAATCCCTCCACCCTTTTCCTAGCTGGAAGGTTACCGGGCAAATCCTCGGACACGAGATTAAGCGGGACTGCGGCTTAATTGATTTTCTAATGTGCCGTATTAATGGATTGATCCGAGGCGACGACCTCGAAGTTTGCTATTGTCGCGCGTTCGACCAACGGGGAATATCGACCCCGTGCCCACCTACACGCCGCCCCGCAGAAATCATTCAGCCACCTAGGCTATCGCTTTCAGCGACACACAGAGCCGATGAACCGAGGGGAAACGACGAGTAATTACCCGAAAGTAACGACCACGTCACAGGGAAACGACGCGACGCCACGAAAACTCGGTTACTTTAACAGAGACGCAACCACTTTTTTTAATCCCGGCCTCGAGATTTCCCTGGGAAACTTTCATGTCGAACGGCATGTACTCGTCAGGTGGCGAACAACGGCTACACGATTTTCCGTCATAAATATCGAGAAGGCTTCCGGCTTCCGTCTACCGAGAAGCAACAACTCCTTGTTTCCTAATAGCTTTCACCGAGAGAGTTCTTGCTTTCTTTGGGGAATCGTGTTCTCTCCCCCCACCCCGTCTCGCCGGCGGGGCAAAAATATCGCAGATTCCGCTCAGCCCTAGAGCTCAGTCTTAAATATTACAGACAGTCGGAGCGGCGACGCGACGTTTCTCCGACTTAATGGCAGCTCCGCGACACTCCGCCGTATTTCGTACAATTTAAATTTTCACGCTGCTTATTGTTCGCCCGTGCCCGTGCCCGTGACTTCGACCCCGTCTTCAGCCGTTTTCTTTGAAAACTACGTGTTTCGATATCTCTTGTCTTTTCCCGTGCTCCACCCTTTCCTCCCTCTCTCTCTCTCTCTCTCTCTCTCCAGCCCCATTTCTATTTATCTTCGTACCGTGGAAATCGACAAGCAGAGCGTAAAAGTGGTCCCGAGCGGCGCCATTAAAACCGATCGTGCCAGAAACATTTTGCGGCCCTCCCGAGTGCGCTCGTCCCGCTGTAATGCAACGTGTAACGTGACTCGATACATTAGGAGGTGCACTTTAGATCACGCAGAGATTTCATCGGGGAAGGGGGGAGGGGGGAACGTTCGGAACGATCGTTGCCACGCGTTTAAGATCGATTCGCGATACCTCCGAGCGGCTCTCCCATCTTCGATGGGATCGCGCGAAAAAAAATAGCGCGCCGCGGCTTCCCGCTTCGAGCATCGACGTCACCGCTAGCGTTATCTCTTCTATCCGAGGGGCGCATTGTGACGAGTGATTAATATAATCGATATAAACGCGACGACAGAACCGTTTCGCAAGCGTTTATGCATCGATGACTTGATACGCCCGGCCCGGCGAGACGTGAGAACGTCTCTTCTCTTTGCTAATCACCGCCGTTATCGACGGGACGTTAACGATTTTTTTTGCGCGCGTGTCACGAAGCCCGAAGACGATCGACAAAGGGACGACGTTCGTTTCGCCGTGCGTTTATCTTTCATCTTTCATCTTTCGCTCGGCTGCGCCCCGACAGAAGAGTATTCGCGGTCTCGTAAATTAATCGCCCGCCCCGTGTCACCGCGCTACGCTAGTTACTCGTAATGTTCATCCCGGCTATGTGTATATCCGGTGATATTTCCGGCGCAACTGCGGCGGTGAAATATCGCGACGCGCCTATTAGAACGGCGAATTTATATACGGGGAAACGGTGTGTTAGCCAGCAGCGGCCGGTCGTATAAGCCAGATTTAAAACTACTTATTTCAACGAAGAATCTCTCTGCTCGGGCCGGGTAAATTTCGAAAGTCGGACAAATTCCAGGTCACGCCTCGGAATTGCTTTTATTCGAATGGCGGACAAGAACCGACGGTATGGAGCACGGTCAGCCGACGGTGACTCTCGGGCTGGATTTTTGCAGCCACGCGCCACCCCATAAACCTCGCTCGTGTTTGCCTAAGGACCTCGCCTCCACAAGAAACCAGTCGACGAACGAAAAAACCAGCCCCGGACATATTGCCGTGACTGTGGCAGAACGCCAGCCAGGAATTCCGTTCCGCGATTCCTGTCGCGCGTAAATTCAATCGATGCCTGTCGTGCCTCTTGGACAAACACGTGGATACGTTTACGAATCGCTCGACTCGGCCAAATCTATTATCGGCAATCTTTATTCGCGTCTAATCTCCGGCAACAGTTGAATCGGTTACGTGGCAGTGTACGTTGGTATCCTGCGGAGCATCCAACGTGTAAGCCGTGTAAGCTAACGTACAGTCGCGATAAGGGGCCAGTAGGATTCCGAGTGTTTTCCGATAATATTATAAATTCGAGACGTCTGATAATTCGAGATCTCCTCCGGTGAGCGGAGAGCGTCGTAACGTCGCCGAACGAATGGGAGCCAAAGAACTCGATTACGGGCCACGTTCGATCGCAATATCACCCCCTCTTGGACTGGATATTCAATCGAGCTTGGTCTCGGTTACAGAGAGCGTGCTGCCACTGTTCCTGCTGCTGCTGCTGCTGCTCCTTTCTCCGAAATAATAAAACCAGATGGCGAGCGAAACTGACTTTTATCGATTCGTAACGCGACGTCTTCGCTTCGGTATCGCAGATTTTTTCGCCTCCCGTTTCTCTTGCTACACGTTCTATACAAAAGATCCGTATCTTCGCCGAAAATTCATCGTTATCCCGTTATGCCGATATGTATATTTATTTTACGACACGCTTCGAATGCTTCCGCGCACCCGAGGTTACTCAAGTCGAAACATTGGCGATGACTGCCAATAACGCCGATTGTGAGTTACGCGATCTGGCCAAGAGAAAATACAGTTTACCTTGTCGTATATGGCTCCCTTTCTTATAGGATCTTAATCGAGCTATTTTGTCGTCACTCGCCAGCCACATGCACGCCATTTCCTAACTACATTTTCTCGTGCATCACGCTTCGTTGCGTACTCCGTGGCCGACATAAATTTGATCGTGCTTTCCGACGTTGAATAATCCCCGTAGATTTCCTCGGCATCGTGTATTCGATGAGACGGTCATTCGAGACCCGACTTACGGTTGCCCTTAATGCGCCTATAATAACCATTCGTTTCGACCTTCGTAATTTCTTGCCCTTTCTCTCTCTCTCTCTCTCTCCTCTCCCGGGTTTTTTCTCCCCCCCTTCTCCCCCCCCCCATTCCTCTGTTTGCACATACATCATTCGAGTACGCCGAGCACGATGAATTGTTAATCGTCGATTCTCGCAATTTTCTCCGGTCAATATTACCCGACACGATGGTTAAATAGGCGTAATGATGCCGCGCGTGCGTTATGTACGCGTCTCCGCATCCACGTTATCTTTCGTTATCATCATCTATTGATACAAGCTTTATTAATGCGCCGCGGCCTCGCGCAAGTTAACGCCGCGGCAAGTTAATTAATCGAAGATGCGCTCGCAGGAGAAATTAAACCGAATTTCCGCGTGGTTGGTGCAAAACGCGCCCGCGATATTCCTTCGGCAACGGCGGGAGCAAACATCGAGCGGCAACGATTTCGCGTAAAAACGATCTCTCCGCTCCAGCCGGAGAGCGTTGCGCGAGCCGAGAGTAGTATTTTCATTTTATCAAAGGGAAACCGTTATTTTGTTTCTCGCGGTGAAAGAAGAAGAAAAAAAGAAAGAAAAAATGAGAGAAGGAGAGGAAGGAGGAGGAAGAATATAAAAGGATGGTGAAAAGCGTAGCTGGAAAACTTCATTCGTCGAACAAGCGTGCACTCGGCCGCGTCGCCTGAATCGTGGCATCTTTGCGAGAAACAATAGCAGTCTTTTCTTCATCTTTATGTTTCGTTCTTTCTCCTCTCTCTCTCTCCCTCTTCTATTTCTTTCTTTTTTTCTTTTTTTTTTTTTTTTTTTTTTTGTTTCACTCCACTTCTCGTCCAATCACAAGCACGAACAATGGCCGGGCTTTTATTGAAAGTTATATTATCGACAGCCGGGGAAAACGATTCCTGGGAACGATATATCGCCAACGATTCATCCATTTCATTTTCACCGCGATTTCACTCTTGCGGCAATGTTACGACTCGGCGTCGTCGCGCTTCCCACCACCACACAAACACTCGCCACTCGCTCGGAGAACTGTGTCGAGTGGCATCGGATACATTTCCAGCGTTTTCCTTCCGCCTACCCCGTGTTTCTCTCTCTCTCTCTCTCTCTCTCTCTCTCTGCTCTCCCCTCGCCTCTAACTCTTTACCCTCGTCATCGTCGGCTCATTCGTCCCTTTATTTCCCTCCACCTCGCCACGACGCGACGCGCTCTCAAAGAAATACCAATTTGTCGAATTATTGCGCTCAAAGGCCCTCGGGCCTCCGGCTTCTCGACTCTTACTACGCGAGACTACGCGTCCCGTTCGCCGTCCTCTCTCGATCGTTCGCCACTTCACCGCGCCGCAGACGCGTTCCACGCGACGGCGGCCCTCTCCGGATAAGTCGAAATTAATATTACGACTGGAAAGTAGTTCCGATAAAGTTGAAAAGGCAATCGGTGCAGACGCGTCCCGCGCCACGCCGCGAACGATAAAAACCGCTTATTGCTCTCGTCGGCCGAGTTTTCTTTTAACGACTTTACGTAGTTCCCCGTCCTTAGAGCGGAACCGTCCCACTCCGGCTCATAGATCCGCTGGTAATGCATTTGTCTCGGGTTTTCGGCCCCCTCGAGGCATCTTACGCCCTTGAAAACCTTACCAACCAAGGTCCTCCGATCTTGTCTCGCCGATTACCCGAGAGTAGCTTTCACAGCTACGTACGTACGTACGTTTCGTTAACCTGTTGCCACTGCGAATTTTTTAGCCAGCTTGAATAACGCGCGACGAGACAAGGAGACAGTGCCGTTTGATTGAAAAGAAATTACGTTTTACGCATGGAACACGGAAATTGTTCTCGCGGATAGTGAGAGAATCTCGACGCAAGTGCCATTTGTATTTGTCGCGTTGTGTGTCATAATCTACGCTCGTCGAGTGCCGCCAGAGCCATTTCGCAATCTTCGTCTTCGTTACACTTATCCCTCTGCAGTACACATGGTTGTGGCTGTTTTGACTTCGTACGTCACAAGAACGATATCGAACGGTAAGAAACGAGAACGATGAAACAACATTTGCAGCGATAACTTCTACTTTGCGAAGTACTTACGCGCTGGCAACGTTCCGACGATTTATGCCATCGCGTCGAACCATTTTGACACAGTTTCCCGTTCGATTACTCCCGGAGAAACGTTTCACGGCGACGTTTTCCCTTTTATTCGCGTAGGACAAAGACGACACTCGTGACGCTCGAAATATTTTCCCTGTTTTCTCACAAATGAAAAGCCATCAATTATTCAATCACGTATTAGAGAACAGATTCCCTTTTCAGTGATTCGACCGTTTAGTCTCGTGTTTCGTTTTTCTCTTTTTCGCGGATATTTTGAAAATTATCGGCGATATCGATTTGAGGATTTACTCCCGGTGCAAATTTTACAACCGCCAGTTCCATCGTTAAAGGTGCTGCTTTCTCATGAATTAAATTGAAATAGCGACTTGCTGCTACGACGACACAGATTCCAAACGTTTGAAAATCGACGACTTTTAAGATATCTCTTCCGGGTCAGCTCAAACTGACAGCGCGAGTTTCCGCGAATATACGAATAGAGGGAAATCCGAATTCATTTTACAACGATTCGCACGGTGATCGATCCAGGTACATCCATCTCAGGTATATTTTCGAGGCAGCGTTCGTGGCAACGTTAATCGACAGACTCGTCGATTGATGCGTTATCGCGAACGTGCAATAGGACAACCGGTGGTGATCGGAATCGAGACGCGCAACTCATCGGGACTAAAAACGTCAGATAATGCCGTCGCATCGGAACTGTTCTCCATTGTTCCGCGACCGGAAACTCCTTTTCCCCCGCTCCGGACCGATTACGTCCACTTCGATTAAGCGTCCGAAATCAGCTCGGCTCGCTCAGAGGCTCAGAGGATCGTGGAAACGCGCGAGTCACGCGAATGCTCCACCTTAACGAGGGATTGGAAAAAAATGAGCCGAGCATCGTTCTTAATGGCCCTGTGCCACGATGTCGTCCTCCTCGTTCTCTCCTCCGTGACTGGAATCATTTCGATTGCCTTCGGTCGCTGATCGAAAATGTATCGCGTCTTTGTTGAGAAAGAGAAAAGAGAAAAAAAGAAAGTTACGATCGTCGTAAAACGAGAATATCGCTCGACCGAGTTTCGAGCACTGATTTGCGAGTTTCAAGGTGGATGGAAAGGATTACTCGAGGTTAAGACCGTGAAAGAAGAGCGCGTAGCTATTCGAGGCATTCTGGGAATGTAGCGACACTGTAGCTCGCTCGAGGTAGATGTACAGGAAAAATCTTAGGTCGAGGGAAAACGAGAGTACGCGAGAATGGTTGATTGAAGATCGATATCGATATCAGCGCGCGAGCCGGTTCTCGGTACAGCGGTCGTTGGATCCTGTCTACGTCGTGTCTATTTGCAAGCGGACGATTGGCTAACGGCGAGCTACTTAATTCCGATTCACGTACAATGTAACAGAATCACTTTACCTGTCCACAATCTCGCAAATGAAACGCACTATCTGCAAAATCGGAGCGGGAACGCGTGCCCATTCCCAGAATTCTTTTCGAGATGGAAAAACCCGAGACGAAAATAGTCTGCGTTAAATTAATGGCTGTTCCCCTTGGAAAACGGGAGAGATATCTCGCCCGATCTCTCCGTACAAACGACCATTTGTTTGCTCGACCAATCGAGCCGAGCGCCGGTGGCGCGCGATTTCTTTAATCCCTGATCCTAATATCAACGGGAACGGGCCTTCGCCTGTATCTTAATTGAAGGTAGCACGTGACGTCGACGAATCGCCAGGTGAAACAGTTCGAACAAAGTGGCCGGCGATAGTAGGTCGGCGAAAGAGCGAGGGCGAAGTTGGTCGCGTCGATGGCCGACCGTGACTACTTGCTGAAACGAGAGGGTGCCTGGCCCGTGGCTGGCGCATTCCCCTTCGAACGACACTTTCAAACTACGCCGAATTTCCTAGCGATCCGAACTATTCCCGTTGCAAGAGGGAATCAGCCGCGCCTTTGCCGATCCGGATAATTTCAGTTTCCATCCACTCGGGAGGGGGCGAGAGCGGAAGTGAAAGAAGGTCGAAGAACGCGCCTAATTGAGGACGTGCAGCGTCCTCTATTTAAAGAAGCGATCCTGGCTTCTCTTTCGGATTTCTATCTGTTCGTTCTTCAGCGGAAAAACGAAGACGTCGTATCGGTAAAAATCGCAGGCGATCGACGTCGTCTTCCGATATTTCCTGCGGCACGCGGCAAGGACGAACGAGAAATAAGCGACGATTGGAGAAGTTTGACGGATGAAAAAGGGAGATAGGAGAGAGTGAATTGGCCTTATCGCGAAGGGCTGCGATAGGGTGGTTGGTTAAAGGCGAAGGAAAGCCTTGGGCTTGTTCTCATCGGGGTGGTCGGTTGGAAGGGGTTCGAGCAAACCTCGGGGAGTGGATTTGATAAATGCCGTGACATCACGAGAGCAATTATCCCTGCCACTCTATTTGCAGTTCCCTTGCTCTTTTACCACCCCTCCCCCCTCCCTGCGACTCGCCTCGCCTCGCCTCGCCTCGCCTCGCCTCGTCTCGTTTCACCCCGTATGAATCGAAACGAAATGTCTTTCCACTTCTTGGTGGCCGGTAGCTTCCCATTGCTGTACATTGTTTCGGCGCATAGATTGTTAGACGGCCGGAGGAATAAATTATCAATTCAAGGGACGCGGAGATCGTCAACAGGCGCAGCGTAAATGAAAAACGAGCGGTGGTAGCCAAGAGGAGCCAACGGGATCGCAAGTTCGGGCATGCCAAAGGAGGCGAAAAAAGTTAATAATTCGCGGTGGGATATCGGGTGCACGTGGCGCAACAGGGGCCACGGTTGGATAACAAGTTTAACCGCGAGTTTTGAAGGGAAGGTCGGCCACTTTTTGATCGGGCATCGCCGCGCGGGTATCGCGTTAATGAATTCTTTTAGTGGGACACAACGGCGTGTCCTTTCCTTTTTCGTCTCGACCCTCCCTTCTCTCTCTCTCTCTCTCTCTCTCTCTCCATCCCCTGTTGATGTTCGCCTATTAATAAGCATCCGTGAACACCTGTATTGCCGGATTCTCCCTTGTGATGGCCCGACGAAACAAGAGAGAAAAAGGGTGGAAAAAAAAAGGAACAGCCGGAAGGATGAAAGGGAGAAAAAAGGAGGACGCGAATGGAAAAAAAGAGAAAAAAGGAAAGAGGGGGAAGGAGAAGGGAAAAATGATTACGCCGGATCAAAGCCTCGGCTACGAAAGCTGCAATTCGATACCGTAATGCCAGAAATTCGAGGCACGGGTATATCGAGAGAGAGAGATAGATAGATAGATAGATAGAGAGAGAGAGAGAGAGAGAGAGAGAGAGAGAAGCGTGGCTCTTTTGTCGAGGATCACCGTTATTCCCGAACGAGAAGATCCAGGGAAGCGGACGAGAGTGTGGTTTCCCCTGAAATTCGCGCCACCCTCGTTGTTGCGTGCATGCCGGCGGTCGCGTGACCTGCGTTCGTTATCGAAATTCCAAAGAGTTCTTTTTCGGCGCGTAGTCCAAACCGAGTCGTCCGGGAAGAGGAGCTGGAACTGCGTGCGCGCATGGCCGCAGGAGAACTTGACCGTCGTGTTAATCCCCTCGAGGGGAAGCCGAACGAGCTCGCGTTTCCGCGAAAACTAATTTGCCTGATATATTCCGCGTCGAATCGTTATCTCCCGGCCATTAAATTAAATAGGGGAACAAACGAGAAAGGGCGGAGGGGGAGAAACGCGACGGAAAGAGCGGGACGACGATGCTAAATCGGAGATCAGCGAAGTTTGGATAAGCCGTGCGAGGCGCGTTAAAGCGTAACCAGCAGGCTTTAAAGAGCTCTCTCTCTCTCTCTCTCGTCTCGATTCGTAACCGATTCAAATAAAGTTTCTACCTGTCGATGTCTGGAATTGTCCGCTATTTGTTCCGAAGGAATTTCGCAGAGCGAGTTCGGCAGAGGGCTTAATTGGCTAAAGCGGTTGTCTAACAAGCAGAAGATACGGGTTTCAACGCGCGGGTTTTAGCAGCGTTCGTCAGTGTCGTTCGAGTTTAATAACAGCTTATCCGGACGATAGTGAATGTTAACGGCGGTCGTATACGATTCGTTTACGTGGCGAAACGCGTATGCATTAACCATGGGAGGACGAGTTGCCAGGTTTTAATGGAATTATTCAAAAGGATAATCAAAGTTATCGAAAGTTGCCGAGTAATTAGCAACCAAAGTTCCACGGGTCTACGTCTGTATCTATCGAGCGACAAGCAGTAGTTGAATTAATAGACGGTCCGATTACACGGCTCGTTCCATTTTCGTCGATGCTAAACGACACTCGCCCACGCGTGCACGCATTCACTTTTCGTTCTCTCTGTCTCTGCTCTTTGTAACATTGCTTATCAAATTTCTTATCAAACGCGCTGCTCGTTCAGCTCTGTTACTTTCGTTTCCTGCACGTTATTGAGGCAGATCATCACGCTTTCTTTTTCTCTTTTTCTCTTCCCTTTCTCTCTCTCTCTCTCTCTCTCTCTCTCTCTCTCTTACTTCGTAGACTTGACGATCGAGACACACAAGTTCGTGGACCGATCGCGATTATAGAGATTCAAGTATCGTTCGTTCGACGACAAATAGGATACTCGTCTATTCTCTTTTTTTCTCTCCCGTTCGCGCATGTCAACGCACACGTACGCACACATGTACTAGCATCTAAAGATTCCTCGGATCACGAGAGCGTAGCGAACTATCGTTCGACTCGAATCCATAAACACCGCTCTTAACTGCTTTACCTCTCGCGGCACCGAACGAGCAAAAAAAAAGAAAACCGTACGCGCGAGTCGCTCTGGCGATCGTAAATATCCCTCCGTAAATAAAAGCGTGCGTACTACGCCATCTTCGTTGTCTCTTGATTTCTTCGTTTCGCAGAAACGAAGTGAAAATTTATTTACCTCACTCTTTCTCTCTCTCTCTCTCTCTCTCTCTCTCTCTCTCTTTCGAGCCATCTTCTCGATCGTACCGGACGTTTGAAAAGCGGGATCGAACAGGAGGGAAAGATTGCATACATGCGCGTGCGGTAATCCGATGGCCGGTCAGGTTGTTATCCTTGCTTTCAGGCACCGCGAATTAACGGCGGATCCGATTATACGAGTCATTTACGGTCCGTTTCGCCATCGACGATGGCGCGGCAACGAAGCGGTTCCGCCACGATCCATTTCCGCTCGCGGATTCGAAATAGAAGGCAGAGAGGCCCGGCCGCCTTTTCGAATATTATCATTCGAATATAGCCCGGGACGACTCCATTATCCGCCGCGGCGCAACTACTCGAAACTCGGCGCGCCATTAAACTATGGGGTCAATTTGTCCGAAACGCGTGCAGACCCGGAATTACGTACCGCTATTCCCGGCGGAAAAGAGACAGAGAGAGAGAGAGGCAGAGGCGAACGTCGGCCCGGTTGCTGCCTGCCGACTTCATGCGCGAGATTACGCTTGTTTCCCTCCCTTGACCCTCCCTCCCCCCCTCTCCCCCCTGTTCACCGCATTAATTTGATGCGAGATCGATAAACGTGGCCAGCACGTTTCGCGATTGTCTCACGATCATTGTCTACACGCTCGTGTCGCGAGTGTCGATTTACTATGCTGCGGGGGACATACATTTTTTTTTTCCAAGGATTCGAATATTTCCGGGACTCTTTGAACATTTCGCTCGTAGGGAGCTTTATTAGAAGTATCGGAACTACTGACAAGTAAAGCATAAAATTTTTGTCAGAGATATTGAAGTAAAAGAAACAGAGAATCTTTATAGTACGACGTACATGAGCTTCATTCAAAAGTCTCTAAAAATACACTGTTTTATATCTATAAAATATCTGAAGGAATGTTATCAATTAGTCATTTTGATCATTTTGGTGGGTTAGGTCTAGTGTTAAGTAAGTACTTCGGACTGAAATAAACGTAACTCGATTAGAGGTTAGCAATTATTCAATCGATCAGCGTTCAAAAATGGATTACTCGGATATGATTCTCTGCATTTTCTCCTTGATATGCAACTTCTGCCCATTTGCCGAAGTTATCACAATTCGAAAAATCATAATTATTCGATTATTTTCGTTTAGCCACTCTAAACGTCATTTTCTTCAACACTGTTCAGGTGTAGATTACAAAAATATACATGACTGCAAGAATCGAGATTGAATTTCGAAAGATTCATTGATCGACCGATTCAAGGAGCTATTATTATCGTAGGAACGGAACGACGATTAGCTATTACCGAGACGACGAATTATTACTGACGTGTCTTTTAATTAAGAAACTGTATTTTTGGGCACATCAGTCGAGCGTAATTGCACTGGAGAACGACCGGTAACGTCAATTTCATTTCCTATATCGTAACAGTTTCGCGGCGAAGCCGAAAACGTAGATTTTAATTATGCAATCCAACGAATCTGATCTCGCTCGACTTTGCCGTCCTCATCGAGAATTTCTACTCGAAAATGGCTGTCGATTCGAACGACATTCGGGACTGAGCCGCGTTCAAATATCTAAGAAATCACTCGGATGGTAACGATAGACACGAATGACTCGACGATGAAAAACGTTAACGTCACAGACGATAATTTTCACGACGAAGTGTTAATTTTGAAGGCGTGGAAAGCAAATTGCAAACATGTAACGCGAGAGGAACGAGCGAACTGTTCATTCTGCTTTTCCTTTTCTTTTTTTCTGGAGCAGTCATTGTTGAACGATGAGAGAACCGGCGATATTTATCGGTTACGTGACAGTGGCGGGACGAGGAAAATTTAGAAAAAGCCACGTGTCCGGTGGAAGAATCGCGATGCACGCGTAAAATATGCCACGAGCAGATTTTCCCAGCTTTTCCCAGCCCAAGTTAGATGTAATTCCACGATGCCTGTCTAACTTCTGACGGTTTCGTGGACGCCGGTGATTTCGCAATTTCTCCACGTTTTATTCCCGCGTTCTCTTTCTCTCTCTCTTTTCCTTCTTTTTGTCTTTTTTTCAGCCGTCGGAACGTCCAGACGCGAGCGGCTGAAACCGCGTTCAACGATACGCAGAAAGCAGAGAAATCAAAGGAAGCTTCCATTCCTCTTGGATATCTTCTCTTGGAAAGTGTCGAACTCGAGAGAAAGCCCATTCAGATTCTTTCCACTGGCGCAAGAGTAGAATTAAAAGCGGAAGAACGTGACTTTGGATGGAACTGGTCCAATTCGATCGAGTTTGCCGTAGCTAGGTCAATTTCCCACTTTCTGCACCTTCCGGTGTTTAGTCATCAACTCATTGATTTTCCACGGTTTCTGCCAGATTCTATTCCGCTGCGTTAGATTGCCCGCTACATTAGATTTCGTTCTGTATCGTACAAACAAATCAGTCAAAGTGAAAATAATCTTCCGCAACGACCGGAGAAACGACGTTCTCGATCTCTGCGAGGTCTCGATCGCACAGCAAAGATACACACGGATTGAAAGGACGCGACGAGCGCGAGATGAAAGGAGATTATCTGCGTCGATGATCGATTCGGCATTCCCCGCTCGATCGGAGAACACTAATCGGCAGAACCGTCGGATCGGCAACGGTGACTTCTGTCTAATTAGTAGAGATCGGAGTCGAGCGATCATTTCGACGACAGAGGCGTCGAAGCGAGGCAACGAGAGCAAAGTCAAGCGCGCAAGAAGCCAAGGAATCGTATCAAGGCCTCGTTAAGGGGGGAGAGAACGTGACGAAAACGACGTGGTTGGTAAAACGACGATCAATCACGATTTACCCCTCGATGCTCGTCAGTCGGCGCATACGTACGTGTCCCAATTCGGGGGGGGGGGGGACGAATGAGGTCGTTGAACCGTTTCTTCGGGTTCGCGTCCAAAAATACTCGAGCGAGAAACGACGGAGTCGTAACGAGGAACGTAACGCAGACAACGACGGAGGGAACGTAGGAACGACGGCGACGAAAGAGAGAGAGACGGACGAAGAAGCGGAGGAGCGAGCACAATGCTAACCGGAGAAACTGCGGTGACAAACAGTGGACTGCAGCCAGAAAGAAGGGGCGAACGGGAGCGGAGGAACCCGGAGGAGGAGAACCGGTGCCAAAGAGATGGGAGAAGGAAAGCCAGAGAGAGAGAGAGAGAGAGAGAGAATCGAAAGGATGAATATATATATATATATCGCGATGCGACTCTTCACGGAGCAAGAATTACTCTCCTCTCTCGTGTATTCTTTCCACGCGGTTATTATGGCAGCCAAGCTATTCTTGGATAAAGAGAAAGATAGAGTAGATGTGGGGCGGATGGTTGAACACGGCGGGCGAAAATAGGAGAACGGGTACGGGAGGGAGTGGGAAGATGAGCAGAGAGAGAGAGAGAGAGAGAAGGGACCGGGCGGGAAGTTTCAAACAAAAAAGAACGCCGATCGAAAGCGAACGGAAGCTTTCACAGTCGACCGAGTTCGCCCGACTTCTCCCTGTTCGGATCGAATCGATTTGCTCCTCTTCTAGGATAACGTCGATGCTCTCCGCGTCGAAGCTCTGTCTCGGCCGGGTATCTCTCCAGCCAGCCGCTGGACAAAAGCGCGCGATACAAAATTTTCCCGCTGATTTACGTCGCTTGTTACCGGCGCGCATATTTCGTGCCCACCGTAGACGTTTCTCGAAAAGACAAGAGACGAAATTTCGATATCTTCCAGTGACTTCGCGTTCTTTATATGTATTTATAGATTTTTTCTGTTTTCTTTATTGATTCCATTTCTCCATCCTCCTCTTTCACTTTTTTCTTTTTTTTCTTCTGTTTTTTTTTTTTTTTCTAGTGAATACTAGCGATGGCGATTCGAAAACGCGAGACCAATTGAATTTTCGCGATACGTCGGTCACCGCTCTACGATATCAAGCACTTTGAACGGGTATCCAAGCGAATAGATACATCAATTACTCGTCGAAACTCGTCCATCGTTCTCTCCTTTTTGTAGTTTTTTTCCCCTCTTCGGTCGTTCTCTTTTTTCTCTCTCTCTCTCTCTCTTTTTTTTCTTCTTTTTAGCTTTTTGTATATTTACAGCAGGGCAGGACAGCACGTATATCCGGGAAATGCGAATTCTTTCATCGCCACGTAGTTTCCGAACTCGTGCAGAGACGATTCGCCGCTTGTTTCACGCGTCACGCCGGGAAAATGGAAGACGGTCGGGTAGAGAGGGTCCGCTAACTTTTGATTTCTTTCTATTCCAGGCTCGCCGCATCTGGAACGGTTCTTTCGTTCACTTTCCGTTTTATCTGGTTCGTCCTCGCCGTCGACCTCGCGAATTATTAAAATCCCTCGTAGCCTCGACAGGCCGCAACTTTTTCAATTCTCGTTGCCTCAAACTTCTCCAAACGAAGGTAGACGCCGCGGCAACACTCGCCGCGCCGCGTCGCGCCGAGTTCCACGAAACTGGCGGGAAAATGAAATTTCCGCCGGGAATTTCGCGAAAAAAAACGCGCGCGGGAATTATCTCTCCCGCTCGCTCTCGTTCTCGACATTTTCCCCCGGAGCCGGGCGACGTAAGCCAGTTTGCGCGAGATACGAACAAGTGCTCCGGGTGCTTGCTGCTTCGTTAATCACCTCGAAAAGAAAAAAAGGAAAAACAGGAGAAAGAAAAAGAAAAAAAGAAAAGAAGAGGACAACGCGTACGTTGAAGAGAGAACAAAGAAGAAAGGGCAGTATTTCATAGTTTGAACCGGTTAGCCAGTCGACGACAGCTCCTACGCCCATGCGCTAAATCCATGATTTACTCCCGGTGAGCGAGTTCAAAGGGAAGAAGGGTCTCCTCGGAGCCAAGAGAAACTTTAGTCTCCACCTTGGAGACGTCTCGAGTGCATCTCGTCCCTCTGGCCTCTGAATTTAACATCGAAACTGCACCGATACGCCTGGCTGCCTCGTTCCGCGATAAAAGTCGAACGCTCCTCCTCGTTTCGCGTGCTCGTCGCGCCCCTGTCTTCTACGCGCCTCGACAGACGCATTTACGCACCGATACAAATGAAAAAGCACCAGTGACGAGTGTTCGCTCGATCATTTAAGAATAAAAAAAGAAAAAAAAACGCTCGAGTGAAAAATCGAACACGCATTGAAAATCGTACTTCTGTGAAATTCGCGTGTCTCTTGAATTAAAATACGATCAACTTTTTTTTTAAATATTATCTTGAATGAGGTTTCGATGCGTGTTCGAGGCGACTCGGGCAAAACTGTAAAAATTCCAATCGATAATCGAAAATCGAACTGTGCTCGATCCAGTCGAAAAACTCTCGAGGTACTGACGCTTGTTGGAAATCCCGACGTAAGCCGGCCACTGGCGTCGGGTCGCGTTGTTGCAATATTAAATCGAGATAAATGAAGCGGTTTCGCTAGGCAGTCTAAATCTCAGCTCCATTTGCCACCAACAAAGGAAAGTGGCGTGAGAGGGAGAGGGCGCGCCGGTGGTTGACAACCGCGACAAACTTCTTAACCGCGCCAGTGTAACTAACTTGCCCGGTAGTCTCGTCTGTCGAACTTCACCGATGAATAACTGCAAAATAATCAGCTTGAATATTCATTGCCGATACCTGGTGCGTGGCGAGATTCCTACCGTCGCGTTATTTGTTTTACTTCTTGTCCTCAGCGTTGACGACAATGGTGTCACGTTTGTGACAGACGCGAAAACAAAATACTCAACATCAATCTCCGAAACATGAATCTCCGTAGAATCTTAACGACGTGTTTGAACAAGACAATAATTCGGTTTGATTCCTGACTACTTTTATTAGAGAGCACGCGGGTATTTGTACATATGTTTATCTCATTCTTAGGGTGGGGAACTGGTATGGAGTTTGACACTAAACTTACCACCATCGATCAAATCGATCGTTTTCAAACTTTTGCGTACAACTTCCTACATACAACGTATTATCACATCGCTATTTATGTTTACGACTTTTCTTAAAATGCGTATACAATGAATTTTCCAGTATTTACTCCTTCTTTTATTTTTTCCCCTCCGAGAAATATATGTAGCCTACCCTGCGACTGGTCGAAAAATTTAAGATATTTACTCTTATAAAACTATACAATCGGTTCATGAGAAAGACTATCTGCATAGAGATGAACATTGATAACAATGTTTCATTGCAAGAACATACGCAGGTCGCAGATTTGGATAACACAGTGCAATTTTATATCTCCAGGAGAGAGCATCGCGGTATAAAAATTGAAACTTGTTCCCTTTGCATTTCAAGTGACAAGTGAAAATTTGATGAAAGATAAAGTAAATCCGCAAATATTTCGGCTAAATATAAAATTTTGTTTTTCATATTTAGCGATGAATATTTATCCTAAAAGTATCAAGGTATTCGAAAAATATGAGATTATTAGAAAAAATAAATGACATCAACGAAGAGTGATTGGATGTCGGTGAACGGAAGCTTTCTGAAACTGAAAACAAGATGGAGAAACACGGTGACCTATTTGACACGTTCGACGAATTAGAGTCTCCAGACACGGATAACGAAGGGGGAGAATATCTTGAACAAGATAAAAGAAGAGAAGCAAGTTGAGTTCCGAAAGTGAGAATGACGTAGACCAACCCATCGAAACTATTGCCGATATCAAATTGACTATTATCTAGGTTCAATAGGTTCCAAAAATATTACTTATTTTAAGGACTGATTACTTTGATGATGAGTGACCTACCGGCCACGATAGATGATAACAGATATACACAAAGTGTCGATAGATTTACCGTTAAAATGTACGTGTCACAATTCGTTAAAACGCAAACTGAGGAAGCTATCCCTCGCCATTAACCAGAAGGTTGGGTACCATTCCCGTGGGGCCCGTGTGTTGAGAAACAAACACCGGAAACGGAGGGAAATTTCCGTAATCCGAAAGAATACTAATGGCCGGACGAGCGCCAGCCCGTTTACGCGGTAATATCGCGCGACGAATTTTATTTACGATTCGCGAAATACGGCTGGCTCGGGAGAAACAAAACGGGGGCGTCGCGCCTTGGCCACGTAACCATCTAATAAATACCGGCGAGCTCAGGCCGTATGAGCGATGAAAATTAATTAGGAGTTTAAATGGAAATTCAGAGCGCCCGAAACAACGCCCCGACACTACCGTAACTTCTCCGTTTTATACATTACCGGCCTCGCCGTGCACGCGAGTTGGAACAACGCGAACGTTGGCAGCGACGTTTCTCCATTCCTTTCTCCAAGATCCATCGATCGAAGAAGGATCGTTGAGGAGCGAGCGCGACGCGTCGGGTCATCGGCACGATCTCCTCTCGTCCGCAAGGCGCGCGGACCGCGCCTCGTTTCCATTCGTCGCTCGAACGTCGCCTCTAACGTAACGGGCGCACCGTTTCTAATTACGAATTTACCGAGGCAAGAAAGGTTAATTTGTAGAGCGAATTAAGCGGCGTCTTTTCTCGCGCCTCTTGGAGAAGACTCGGTTAAAGATCGCCGGGACCAGCCGGCAACGACGTAATTCACCGAGAGTTCTCTCCGTCGTACTTTGCTCGAACCGGTTAACGAACGGGGGCACCGGGGCCCAGGCTAATTGCAAAAATCGCTGACGAAAATTTATCCCTCTCTTTCTTTTCCTCTTTCTCTCTCAACGACGCCGGATTGTCGTTCGTTTTCACGGTTTCATCGAAGTGCGCCACGTCCGCTTCACACGGAGACAATACACGTACGTACGTACGGTACGTGTGTAACGCGGAGCACGATCGACGATGGACGAGCCAACTCGACGAAGTGTAACGCAATGATTTTCACGTCAGACCGATCGAGGGCGGATTGCCCGGTACGATGGAAAGATCTCGTTGTTGGAACGGGCGCGAGCTGTTTAAACGGGCACCGATTGAATCCCGCAGTTCAAATATTTTATACAAATAATCGCCACGTGTTTGTGATTCAGCTAGCTGTGCCTGAACAAGCCACTCTTTAAATATCGCCGCCAGGTGTGAAATAACAATACACGAGCCGCCTATCGAACGCGAGCCGTCGCCGTTTCAAAAAAAAAAAAAAAAAAAAAAAAAAGAGCTGAATTTTCCGAAGTGATGAAGAGAAATTTCGAGGGGGGTAATTGGCGCGGAGGATGAGGCTGCGTTCCCAGTTAATTCACAAACGTCCCAGTTGATGAAAATAATCTGCAAACAGATTAAGCTGAAAGCGATCTCGCCACAGCCGCCGATATCCTTGATACGCCACATCCATCGATCGAGAACTTTTAGCTGTGATGTCGCATCGTAGCAACACGCCTCGCCGGAAACGCCTCGATGAACTGTTTCAGCAGCTTTGATCCGATTCGGTGCTTTACGGAAGACACGTGTCCGTGCATGCATTAAACCTCGCCGGACGGCGTTTTAAGCGCTTGCGGTAAACTCGTCGCTCCCCGGCACGATAAGTACGTATATCCTCTAGAAGTAATCTAGATCCGGCCACCAGGTGGTAAGCCCGTGTCCTTCGAAAAAGCCACACGCACGCGCGCGCCGCAACTTCCACCACGGCCGCCCATCATCACCTATACGTCACCAACGCACCGACCATTAATCACATATTTCCCCGTCGCCCTTCGTCGATCGATCAATTTTTCCAGTACCAAACTAATAACCGAACTTACGCCAAGTATCCATGAACGTTTGTCGAGAAAAAAGGCAGGGGGGGGGAAGAAGACAAAGAAACAAAAACGGGAGGATCACGCAGTGATCATCCGTAACTTCGCGAGCACGTTGTCGCTTAAGCTTTAGGTTTATGACGTGATTGGAGATTGGAGACTGTTACCTCTCGGAACGAGAGACTTTAACTTCAGATCGAAGACAGAGATCGTCGTGGGAAAAATTTAAAGGACGCGTGATATTTTGGGATGGTTCGATGGTCGTGACATTACACTTTCGGACTGAATGACATTTGAGCGAATCGAAGGGACAAAAACATCATAGAGGGCAGTGGAAATTCAGAATGTAATAATTGTAGGATGGGCAAATTCTTGGATAGGGCCCAGAACTTTTTCCAGTGCTCGGCAATTGCAACCAGATGTCCCAAGTGGCGTACTGTAGAGAAAGTTAGGCCTGGGACTTGAGAATGTTTATGGCTAGCCCTTCAGGCCTAGCATTTAAGATGTTAGGGTATGGATGCGTTTGTGTGTATGCGTGTATGAATGAGGAAGAAGGGAGTGAGTTTCGAAAAGTCAGAGAGAGTGAGTTGCGAGCCATGAAAGCGAGATGACAGAGAGAGCTGTGAGTCTTGAGTGAGCGAAGATTGAGTGTGAACGTAGCGATTAAGAAAAATAGTGTAAAACGTCACTTTGTAATCATTGTTGAACGAATTTTCTTTATTTAACTTTAAATAAACAACTATATTTTACCAAATTCCTACAAATTGGGGTCTCAAGCCGGAATTCCTACATAATTAGACTAAAATTTTAGTCGTTGCAACGTGCAATACTTGTACTTGATTTGCTAAAATTTGTACACTTGCGATCATTCTTGTTCTGCTTCGCGCGTTATATAATACATAGATATTACGGATATCGTCATGCCCTGTATTGAACTGAGAGAAATATCATATCTTTCACATTTCTGATTTTTGTCATCACTTCTCAACAGTTTATGGACTTTTTGTTATGTAACATTTCAGTGTTATTTTTGCTTGTAGAACTGCCGAAGCATGCACGGAAAAATAGAGTTCAGACCAAGTAAAAGAAGGAATAGAAAGAATTAATTTCCCGATTTATGTGGAAAAGTCTAGTCTCGTCGAGAGAGTTATCCAAGTTATCAACACAATCAAGCAGCAAAAAGAAAAGGGCAATTCTTCGCAACGAATTGGCGCCACGCGATGCCTCGTACATCTCGTTTCGAAAGCGGCAACCAGGTACTCGCGTGCGAAACGTAAATAATACGAAGGCTCGGAAACCCGGTCGTCGGGTACTTGGACGGGCGGTAATTTGCAAATTCAGAAACTCGTCCCGCTGCGGGATGACGAGGAGCTTACCTGAAAGTGTAACGCTCGCACGTCGACGATTGGATCTCCGCTGGATCCATCACGAAATCCACCACCAGCGAGTCTCTCTCTCTCTCTCTCTCTAGTGCAATTGGCGTAGTTCGTATGCAACGACTGTGGCTGGTTCTTCGCTCCTGTAACACAGAAACGACTGTTGTCTACGTGTTGCGTGGAAACTCGTTACGCGAAAGGGCGGCAGGGTGGATCCGCGGTGAAAGATATCGCGGCGAAAGTAGCTTGGCCCTCAACGACGATAACTGAAGCGCAGTCTGATAATCGCATTACGAAATCGGAAAGTTCGCCGTCGAACGCGGCGACCAGGAAGCTTCCCCGCCGTCCACTCGATTAATTGAAATTTTATAAGCATTTTCGGTGTTTCGTGGGCTGGCGCGAGTAAGCGAGCTTCAATTAGAATCGAAAGTCCATTAAAGCGGTTGGTCATCGGTGAAACGGGCGAAAACGGGGGCGGGGGGAGGAAGGGCAAAAAAATACACGCAGTTGAAAACAAAACGATGAAAAATAAAAAAGAGAGAGAGAGAGAGAGAGAGAGAAGGAACGCTAGTGAATGAGAAAAATGATAAAAAGAATAACAACAGCGATAACGAGAGAAAGAGACAGAGAGAAAGAGAGAGAGAGAGAGAAAAGGAAAGAGAGGGATGGAAAGCACCGTGGCACTACACCGTTCATTTAGGAACGAGCTTTCGATCGTGGACAACGCGACAACGTTTCGTGACAATACGCGAAAGAGCGAAAGAGACGAATTAATTGCATTTCCGTAGCAGTCGCCGGCGACTGCCATGGCAAAATCTGGCGATATTGCGCGTGGCATTGATCCACTAATAAACGAAACAATGTTACCACCGTGGGACACGGGTGAAATGAGTTTTCGCGGTATAAAACGCGCGTCCTGATTGCCCGTGCAGTATGCGTATTGAAATAACTTCAAGCGTCGCGTAAATAGAGCTATTAACTTCGTTAGGATTGCCGGTGAAAAGAGCGCGACGTGTAATACATGCGTGTATTATACGCGCGCGCGCGCGCGCGTGTGTATGTGTGTGTACAAACGACGACGAAAAATAAAATATAAATGACAGCGAAAGGAAAGAAAAATGGACACGTGAGTCACATTAACGGAGAGGCTCCATTTTCTTTTTCGTTCTCGTCCCTCTCGGGGTGGTTTCTCTTCTTCTTTTCTTTTCGGCCGGCTTGGCTCCGTGCTATCAAACAAGTATAAATATTGAACCGGTGCCGTCGGCTTTCTTCCTTAATTAGCCATCGCGGTATCGATCTTCTTCCCCTTCCTCTTCTCCAAACCCTGGGGACGTGGGGTATTTTACGACCGCTGGAATCCGAGTACGATATACCGGTATCGTTTCAAACGCTCGCAAACAAGCTATCGTGATTCGAGATTTTCAAACTACCCGCCCGATTCTCTCGGCTTTTTGGTGAACGTCTCAGCCTACTCGACGATCGAGTTAGCGATACTCGAAAGTAGAGCAAAGAGTAATATTCCTGCTGGAGGTTGACGTAAATCACCGATGGCCCGTCGTATCTCACCATTGTAAAATATCACTCGTTGGATCCCGTCACTCGGGTTTGTGCAAACCCGACCGTTAAAACCCTGGCAATTAAACCGACAGATCTGACGATCATTCAAACGGTTCGACGTGTTTGAAAGAGGGGGCTGATCGTTATCGATCGGGCTCCAAGCGGGCGGTTTTGTATCGTACCGAGGAAAACGGCGAAGAAAATGGAAACAGATTGTTTCCCCGATCGGCGGTCCGTCGGGTTAAGAGTTGGACACGGCAATTCGTTCTGAATCACGGTGGTAGAACGAGGTGCGACAGCCAGCCAGCTCAGAGGATGGGAGGGGGGAAACAAACCGAGAGAGAGAGAGAGAGAGAGAGAGAGAGCGAGGCGTATCGGTGGTGGACAAGGGCTAACCGAACGATTTATCGTGCATCAAAACCGATTAGCGATCTTAATCCGTTCCTCCAGCCCCGGAATCGCGGAAACGGCGTCGAGAAAGGAGTCGCATCGTTAATCAACCGGTCTGGGAGAATCAGTGGCTCTCAACGTCTGTTCGTCCTCTCCGCGCTTCGCGCCGTAAACGAAACGATTTGGCACGTTTCATTTCGGCGAACCGACGAACGGTTTATCAAGCCGGGCTAGCCGTATGAGACGAGTCGCTCATCGCCGGAAGCACTTGTGCGACTTCTTTGCCACGCGTTATCGACCATAAAAGCCCCCGACCAGAAGCGGGGGCCGGGGAGGGGGGGAGGGAAGGGGGGAACGCGCGATCAAACGCCGCCGACCGACCGATGGCGTGATTCACTCGCGTTAATTAGGGGAGGGTTTTTGCTCGCGGGTCGCGCGACTCGCCCCACCCGAGATTTACTCTATCCGCTGGCTATCCGACGCGTCTCGCCGCGCCTCGCGTCTAATCCAAAGCGACCGTTCGTTCCACAGGCCTCCCTCGGACGTACAATCGAGTTTTTGCCGGTGTAAGGGGCAACCTGTTGAAAGAAGCCGCGCGAAATTCATCTTCGTGCGCGGCCTGCCTCGACGCTCGCGTCTCCAGAGTAATTGCTTCGACGAATTCGGACAACCATTCTCTCTCTCTCTCTCTCTCTATCTATCTATCTATCTATCTCTCTTTGTCTCTCTCTTTCAGGACGCGAGCCCGTCCTCGAGCGTCCGCTCGGTTCCCGTTGCAGCGCGTGGACAAACGCGGCCAACAACACGGAACCGTCGTCCCGCCGCGCCGGCCACCTGAATAGCACACCGGCGGAGATCTTGGCAATGATAGAGCGGAGGTAAGCGGACGAGTTACGGCCCGCGTTTGCGATCGTAATTGTACTGTTACGTAGATACCGCTCGGGCCGTGCGACGAAAACCAACCGAGGGAGATTGCTGTGCCATCTATATAACCGTACTCTGGTTTTCGGCGTCACCTAATCGAGGGGCGTTCAAACGGACACCTCGAAAATTGCTCGAAACACTCCACCGATTCACTCGCCGATTACTTGGAAATTAATCCGTAATAACGCAATCTCTCTTTAGAGAATTGTCGTTTCGAAATTACGTGATCTCTTGTGCAATGTTTCTTCTCTCTCTCTCTCTCTCTCTCTCCCTCTCTCTGTTTGATTTGATTTCTCTCGGCCACGTATATGTAGAATCCCGTTGCGCGGTGCGCGTCGTCAATTAGGAGACCGAACAAACGCTGGTGCAAACCGGATGAAACGTATCAAGAGACGCGTTAATATGCACGGAAGGTACGAAATGTGTAAATTTCCGAAAATGCGGCAAAGACAGGCGCGGTCGGTATACGTTCGTAAATAAATCACGAGAGGTCACAATTGCGTCGGGTTCTGAATAACCGCGTCCGCCGGCCGCCTTTTGCCGAGGTTAGCTCGCGGACGCAGAAGAATAATCGTCGCCGAGGCGGGACGACAGTGATGCTATAATAAACGCGAAAGCTAAACGCCTCTTCCACGAGTCTCTGCGGACGCATTAACAAGAGCATTTGCTCTCTCGCCTTCTCAAACGTGCGCACAATCGTCCTGACGAACGCGACCACCTCGCCCCGAGACCAGCGCCGCCGAGCGAGCAGATTCCTACTTAAAAATATCGCCTGTTCGACGATTTGAACGGCGTGTCTTCGCCAATTCTCGAGACACTCGGCGTTCCACGTCTTCGAAAAGACCGAAATTCCAGGAGAATAGTCGCTGAACCTGGGAACGATCGACGCGGTGAATACTCTCGACGCTGTCTCGTAAATACCGACGCGACACGCGCTCGTTACGCGTTCCTCGCCGCCTTTTCGGAAGAAGTTCATCGCCTGGCTGTCGGAATCCATCTTTTGTCGCGCCCCGGTTACGATCCCATCCCACCAGGATCAACCAGGGCAGAAACGAACTTCGTCGCAGCGACACGACGAAAACGCGTGAAATAAGCGCCGACGATCTCGATAACGTCTTCGAGGGATGAACGAGCAAAGGAGGCTGCGGAAGCGTAGAGGCACGGAAGAAGGATTCCGTGCAATCAAACTTTGGCCACCTTCGAGTTTTTCTTTTTTTTTTTTTTAGAGAAACTCGCGAGTCCTTGGGAACTGGTCGGTAGGTTAAAATCCCGCTGGCACGCGATGGAAGTTACGCGAAAGTTTGAATCGGTACAGTAAAGATACGGTAATCGGTCTAACTTTTTAAGGTTCCTCGGCTGTTACAAAACCGTGTCGGATTGCTCGGGATCGTTTTAATAAGACGGACGGTTCAAGTGGATCCTCGACTGTTACTTTGAATTTCTTTCCACTTTGCAGCATCGTTGCGTACTACTGTCCCTGCGTCGTCTAGCTTGTACAAGTGGATTTTAATTGGTATTTAACGCCAATTTCATTGCAGCATTTATTGACGTATTGGAATAATAAATTTAAAAATATAGAATATACTTTTCCTATTTTTCTCTGCTCAACAATCGAATATTTAAGACGACAAGAAATGATTGCAACAAAGAATCTTTCTTAATCTATCTCAATTCGGAAAAGATCGTCTGTAGATATAACTGTTAATCTCTTAAAAAGTTTAAGGATTCGAAAAATTAAGTTAGATTAAAGTTTGTTTAAAATAAACATTCCAGCCCCTCGTCAAAATGTTGGACCAGGAAATTTAAACGAGACTCTATTTCAAAACTTAGGGACACTGAAAATGATTCGATCGATGTGTACACTTTTGGCGAAACTGCGAAAGGATTAAATACAATTTGCAATGTTTGTCTATCGGTCGTTCAAAAAGCACATCTGTTTGAATATTATTGTCTGCATATTTGTCTATATTACTTATCAAAATAATGATATTTCTAGAATTTACAATAACGTTATCCCATGATAAATAATAGTACGTCATTCTATGATAAATAAATTTGTGAGATCGAACGTTAGTTCAAGCGAAGCTAGGGAATTGTGAAAACACGAAAAAATGCTACCGTCTTTTCCTATAACTTTAAAGCTTTAAAGACGAAGTTTTAATATCGAAGACTATCGAAGACGAGCAGCAGATACAACGAAAACTTAACAAAAGCGAGCTGCACGGGATCTTGAACGGGAAGCGCTGCAGCATTCTTCGGTAAGACTATCGTCTTTTTCGCTCTCCCCTACTTCAAAATACTTCGAATGTAGTTTTACCTCTCGCAACGACGCGGAATTCCAAAAATGCCTGGAAGAAAATCGGTTTGTGTAAGAAAGGAACGAAATTCTTTAAGCAACAAGTTTAGAAAACTATCGGGAAGCGAAGTTGCGAATAGTATCCGAAGAACTGTATGTATAATGAACTCGTGGCTATAGTTACTCGTCGTGAAACACTCAGCATCGAACGATCGTCATACCTCCCGCGAGTGTTGGCGGGTAAGCCGGATGTGAAGATCGGAAAAAGTAGCCGTAGGGGACGGAACCGCGGAAAGGAAGGATGGGGTCTAAAATTATCTTCGTCCCTGCACGAACAGCCGACTTTCGACGAACCATATCGTTCATTTCCACCCACAGCTTCCGGACAACTCCTCCGCCGGCTGCTCGCGATTCTCGTCGTTGTCACTCGCTTCTCTCGCGATCAATCGTCTTAACGCCGAAAGGCTGCTAATAACCCTCGAGCATTTAATTCACGCAACGATGAACAAACGGTTCGATAACACGAAATTCCTATCGGTCTTCGCCGAGTTGCCGGCGGATTCCTCCGATCGAATGAATTCCCCAGGCATGCCTAGACGTCTAACGAATCTTCCCTGGCATCGAACGAGGGTGTACGCTCGATCGAGAAACGTCTCGCGGACACGTGGCGCCGGTAAACATCCGTTTTGACGGATGACTCCGTCTTATTGGACTTTCACGGCTCGCGTGAAATCTGGGCGCTCTCCTTCGCGAACGCTCTGAATTTAAACGATCTCGCGAGAACGAACATCAGCGGGCAGATACAAACGAACATCTTTCATCCTCGCGAGTCCTCCACGAATGAGATTCGGACCGAAGTGGCTCCGAATTCGCGCAAAATAGTACAGAGCGAGAGAGAAACGTACGTACGTACGTCGAACACTCGACGATTCTTTGAATCCGCCGGCGGTGTCAAGTATTTTTGCCGAACGCGAGTAATTCCTCCAGGGGAAGAGGAAGGTACCGGAAAGCGTGCATCAAAGAGTCGGAGGGTCGCTTAAAACCGCGCTTAAAACCAACGGCCGCCACACACGGCGGAGGGGAAAAAGAGTAGGACGCGAGCGCGAGGGCAGGAGACGACGCCGCTCGCGGTAACGAATTCCTCCGCTCCGGGATATTTTCGTCGGCGCGAAGTCCGTGTCGTTTGTCGGACGATAAACTTTGTCCCTCCTTCCTGCTCCTGCTCGTCCTCCTCTCGTCTCCGCGCTCGCTCCTCTTCCTTCTCCTTTTTCTCCTTTTTCCTTTTCTTTCTCTTTTACTTCTGGCCGGTATGGCGCAGTTGGTATTCCGCCCTCGCGCTAGGATAGGCGTTTTAATGCATCTGCCAGAAATTTCGGACTGCCGGGCGCAAAGGGGGAGCGCGGCGGTTAGGAGCGTGATTAAATTCGTCGGTATTCGGGATGATCTCTGTGAACCTGAATTATCGGAGTGGATATATCCGGGGATCGCGTTGACTCTGAGACGCTGGCGATCGTTCTTATAATTGCTTAGAAGATTAACCTCTCGCGAAACTGTGTATTGCAAAAATATACAGTATTGAAATTTATAACGTAGCGTAGTGCTTCGCGAATAAACTTTGAATGAATTAAAGAAATCGAGAAAAGGATAAATAAATTAAATTGAATTAAAGTTTGCGTCGTAAAGAATTTGAAGTGTACAGCTCTTTTGGATTGAGAAACAAGTTAAAAAATGATACTAATTATGAGTCGAACGATGGAAAAAAAATAACATCAACGTAGCACTTTCGAAATGGACTGTTCTCTTTACGCATGAGATCCAATCGATCACTAGGTCAAAAAATTATTTCCGGCTTTAACAAATGACACTCTGTCAATGAATTGACGTATTTCAACAGAAAGAGAGAGAGAGAGAGAGAGAGAGAGAGAAATAAACATCGCGAATTCGTTGGTTTCGCGAAAATCCTGAAATTCGGATTAACGCGGCATCCAACCGTTTATTTATTTGTTCCGTAGAAGAGAAATTTCTCTCTCTCTCCCTCTCTTCCTCTCTCCCTCTCTCTCGTTTTTCGATCACTGATCTGTCGCATCCGTTTACCGATACTTCTCGCGCTGCCTTGCACCCGAAGTGGATCCCGGCCCGCTGATAAATTTCAACGCGGCCGTCGCACCGTGCAGCCGTTCCATTTTCAAATTATTTTTACATCGTAATCCTTTTAAATCGCGACACAGTTTCAATTTTAAAAAACACAACGAACCCCGCGCGAGAAGGATTATCGATATCGCGTACAGCCCCGGTGTACGTCGGTCTGTTTCGTCCTTTAAAAAAAGGCAAGGGCAATTTCGCTGTTTCTCCTCCCCCCGACGTTCATATGTCCCGCCACGCTGGAAATAGGTTAATCGATCGCGTTGCTCGCCAATTGTCTATAATGGAGCGACGTTCTTTTTTTTTTGCATAATGGCCCCGGCTCGGCCGACAGACAAATCGACGATTCACGTAAAGACGGACGCATTAAAAGCAGCGAACCGGTCGATCGCTGTTCACGATGCTTCTTCCCCGCTTTTCGTCGTCGCTGGAAACTCGCCGCGACTTCTTACGAATCCTCGCGCGTGAAGTTGAGAGGGCGAGAGAGACGCGCCGCGGAATTTGTCACGTCAGCGGCAATAAAACGCCTCGCCTCGCGACCAGTTCTTCAACTCGTAATCGGCGAAACGGCCAGCGCCCGACGATGTTGCCGCGAGCCGCGTGTGCGTGAGAGGAGGGAATCGCGGCAAGAAACCCGGATTCTGCATGCTCGTTTTTGACAAGTCGTCGTCGTCGAGCGGCCAGAGAAGATCGCGAGAGGCGAATCGCCGTTTGAAAGACCGCGCGAACGATTCCCACAGGAGCGAAGTCTGAAACTATTAGCTCGATCCGCGGTGATCGTCCGTTTAATCTTGAGAAGATACGTTTCCCCGAGAAGAGCGTGTAAGAAGGTTACGCCTCGAGTCACTAGCGCGCCATTAAGTCGATTACTGTTCGCCACTGGCCGAGTCGTTTGTCGGTAGCCGGATAGGGCTCGGGATCGAGTCCTGTAAAATCGACCGATCCAGCGTGTTACCTCGAGTCCAGCCGCCGATTCCGCGATTAATTCGCGCAACGCGTCGCGAAGCGAATTTCCAGCCCGCGTTTCCGACTCGTCCGCAGGGAGCACGCGTGTCATTTAATTACGAGTGAAGCGATCAGGGACCGTCTGTCACCGGCAGATTTTCCGAGGGTGGCCACCCCGTTCCAGATGAACAGAGACAAACGAAACGGGGAGAAAGCGCGAAAGAGAGTGAGAAAGGGAGACACGGAGAGAAAGCAGCGACGAAAAGAGAGACGCGTGTCGGCGCACGAACTGCGCGGAGAACGCCCACCGATATTACAGGGTCAGCCGGATACGTTATCGTGACAATTGCAAACAGCCGGATCGGTTGTCCCGTTTGTTGATTACGTTAAACGGCAATCGAGATTTCAATAGGTCTCGTCGCCTCGATCCACGGGAATCGAAAGATCCGCGCGGGTTTCAACGAATGAAATCGTCGCCGTCGACGACGACGAGTCGTCGACGAGAGTTTCGTTTATTCTGTCGACTTTTTCCTCGCTTTTCTCCCTCCTTCTTTTTTCTCTTTTTCGTCCGTCTCGATCGACGAACTCCGGTGTTTGTAATATTCATTTCGAACGATCGATATAATTCCTCGACGGGTCGACCCTCGATGTAATGCCGTTTCGTCGAACGACTTTAAGCGGCGCGATGTTGACAAAAAAAAAGAAAGGAAAAAGAGGAGGAAAGAAATAGGAGAAAGGAAAAAGTCCGGTTAAATAACCGATAATACGATAAATCGAATCCTCCTGATATTTTACTTTAATACGGGATAATGTTCAAGAATCCACCGACACTGATACAATACCCAAACGTAGCCGTGAGACGTACGAACGAGCATCACAGCTGTACGAAGTCAACGAACGAGTTGGAGCGAGTTATTTCGATTCCGTCAGTCAAGGTCGGCTAATTATACCTCCGAGAAGAATTCTCCATCACGATTCAACCGTCCCCTCCTATGAATTAGCGAATCGTAGCCAGTCGGATTACTGATGGATTAAATCGATACAGAGAGTCCGGAGTGGATGCTGGCGAATTATTTCAACCGGCGCTTTTTCGCGAAAGTTCTCGCCGGATCTGTATCGGGAAGCGCGCGAGGAAGAAGAGGAGCGGAAGAAGATAGCCCGGACGTGTTATATCAACCCAACGGTATTTGTTCAATTTTTTGTTCCTTCGCTTCCCTGTAATTTTTCGTTCCATTCGCAGCGTTTTGCATCGCGTATGTATATATATATATATATATATATATATATATATACGTGTGTGTGTGTGTGTGTGTGTATACCGTTTTATTTCGCTGTTATCTCACCGCCGCGATATCGCGATGCAAAACACGCCTTATTGACGCAACGTTTCCGTACGCAATCGAAAATTTTCAAACAGCCGAACTAAAATATTTCAACCGAGCCGTCGAAAATATTTCAACGTTGTTATATTGGAAACGACTATGGTATGAACATCGCGATAACATTACCGATTGTATGTTACAATTAACTGATACTAAGTTAATTAATTACAATTATATCGTTAAAAATGTGTATAATTAATTAATTACATTGACAAAGTTTGACGTAAATCTGAAAATGTGTACATACTTGGCGCACACAAAATCTACTGCAAACATACATCTCATACGTATTTGATAAAACATAATCATCTTGAACACATAACTGGTGTTAAATATGATCTCGCTGAATACACCAAATCTAATTAATACAATGGTACACTTCGTCAAATGTAATTATCGTGTCTCGCCACGGTGCTAATGAAATTATTTCAAAATGTTTTCTACGACACGCGCGTTTTTGGCAGTAAACCTCCAAGCCAATGTTCAATTCATTATTTCACACGAAACTCGGTAGACACGACGACGGATTTATAACGAAATCCCACTTGTTTCTAGTTGTATCAAATTGGTCGCGAAAAAATTCGACTATCTCTATTTGTATATCTCTAGAAAATTTTATTTTCCCGTGGGCAAAAACAACTTTTTTTTCAAAAAGTTCGGTCGTTTGTTTATTGCGTGAGGTCCAATTAAGAGATTCAGTCTTGTGCGAATTCTTTTTTTCTCATCCGATTTTTTGTTAAAAAGGTAAATATTTTATCCTATTTTCCCCCACTCGTGGCTGGCTGTATCGTTCGTACAGGTCGAGTTTGACTTTGCAAGTATTCAGAAATAAGATTTTAACTTCAATAGCAGTGGACTGTATTCTAGTCTTGTCCAATCGCGATGTGATAAATTTCACTTGTTTATTCAAGAGACTATTTTACTCGACGACGGAGATTCTACTTCGATAATTACTTGATGAAAACCTTTGAAATTCTGTCTCGATGATCACTTGATGAAAACTTTCCAGATTCTATCGTCGCCCGCGAGTCCGTTTTGTACGAACTGGCTAGCTCGTTCTAGCCAATTACATTTGCCTGGCAACCGTTCCAGACGTTTCTCCAAGGTAATATCACGAATAATATCAAGAAACAGACGTTATCGTCTTGATATACGTGGGTGCTTTGCAGTTTTTGATTCAAAAAAATTGTCAAAAGAATGCAAAGAATGTCTAATTGCACAATTACACGCTTGTACAATTCGACCTTTATTCAAAAGCGCTGCAGTTCATCCGACTCGTTCATTTGTCATTTATAGCCTTACTCCTTCTAAGCATTTTTCAGTTCTGAGAACAGAGGTGGCTAACTGGCGGCCCGCAGGTCCTTGCCCCTACTTTCCTGAGCGTTACCCCCTCCACCGCATCGATCTCCCCACTACATTGAAATTTCCTCGCCGCGCATGAGCCACACTCTCTCAGTCTGTTGATTTCCCTATCAAGCAAGTGAAAAGTTATTCGATCTGGTCTGTCTTTACAGGAACACGTCCAAAAGAAACACGTACTAAACCGTGACTCAGCGCTCGAGAATGTTTGCAACAGACGGCTTCCGTCGAAATCTCGCCGCCTGATCGCAGGCGGCAGTCTCAATTACATCCGAGTTAGCTCTCCGTAGGGAGGAGGGAGGGGGTGCGACGAAAATCTCGCCCGTTTCGAAAATAGGCACACGCTCACGTTTCGGGAGGAAAGCGAAACGAACGACGACGACGAGAACTCGAGGCCTTCGAACGTTAACAAATGCGAGAAACGCGCGTACGTACGTACGTATGCACGCACCACGTCGCGGTGTGGCTTTTTCTAGCTGCGACTCACGCAAAGGACATCACGTATCCCCGGAGCGCACCCTCTTACAGTCGTTCGGTCGGCTTTATTTCCGTCGAACGTTCTCCGCCGTCCGGAAATCCGTGAGACGTTCGGGCTCGCGTCGCGTTTCCTCTCTCCCCGAGCTGCGAGAGAGCTCCGAAAATAGCCGGGCCAGACGCTCCGACGTCCCGACGGGCCTCCAGTCGATCAGCTGCTTTTCCCCGGAATTCCCGTTTAACCCGACGCCTCTTTTACTCTTTTCTCTCGCCCCGGACGGGCGAGCCCCTTCTCTCCGCGACGAGACATTCCCTGTCCCTTCGCTCGATCCTTCGCGGACTGCGCATTTATTTACGAGCGAAACGCGATGAAACCAACGCGTTCGAAAAATAAGCGTCCGCGTCTGATTGAGTGGTATTTCAACACCGGTTCTATTTATTGGGCGAGATTGTAAATCGCGCGGCGGTTTGTTTGACATTCCTGGAACGCTCGATCGAAATCGACCGATCGTGGAAATTTTGTAACGACGGCGAACGTTGTTGCGACTTTGACCGCGAAAGAGAGAGACAGAGAGAGAGAGAGAGAGAGAGAGAGAGAGAGAGAGAGAGAGATTAAAAAGCCTGGTCTTTCGTGGAACTGATATAACGATTCCAGAGGAATTAGTCAGTTTGAAAGTAAAAATAATCTTCTGGATTTCTCGTGTCTGTCGCGCGAAGCGGTTCGATTTTCGCCTGCTCCCCTAGTTTTCCTCAACTCGCGACAGTAAACCGGCGGTCGAATTCTCCCCACGGAAAACATTCAAAAAGCAATCGGGGAAAGAAAGGTGGCTGGTGGGGAACAAGGTCAGCCGCGTGATTTCCACGTCGAATTTCAAAGCGACGCAGCCCCGCCCTGGTTGCGGGCGCGAGAAGTCGGCGTCGATCGCCGAGAAAGTTGGCCAACTTGAAAGGTCTCGCGATTCCGAAACTTCGTTTCGTCGCGGACAAAAGGGGGAGGGGGGTTAGGTTTGGGAGGGAACAATGGTTTCGCCGAAGCGACGAAGGCAGAGCGAGGGGGAATTTCTAATCCCACGGAGGAATTTCGTCGAGAATCAACTGGATTGGAACGGCGCCCGGCGCTCCACCAAACACCGAAACCGTGTTTCCGTTGCAAACGGCAAACACGTTTGTCTCCGCGGCGGCCCTATCAAACGACAATACCAACTCGGCGCGGCTCAACGCCGAGTTATTTAATATTTTTGCGAGAACGCTTACGTTTGCACGAGGATTAAACGGGCCGCGCGCCGTTCCTCAGCCCCGACGTATCCCCCGGTTTGCCCGGAGTTTCGTTTTCACTGCCCGGTTCGCCGTCCGGCCGGAAACTTTAACAATCGAGACGGCTGGTTTCACCGTAGCGGCGTTGGCGGTGAAGAAGAGGGGGGATTACTAGTCGCGAGCTAGCCGCAGACCCCGGAGAGACAATTATCCCGGAATTAAAAACTCCAAGATCCCTTTCCCGGGGGCTGTGACCCCCTTTTTCCTACCCTCGGGTCGCGAAAATCCGCGGCGAAAACCGGTGAAACTCGCCGAACGAGCTCGCGTTACCGCCGCTGCGCCGGCACAGCGTTCGCGTTCGCGTTCCCGCCTTCTCGCGTTACCGCTTAATCTACGAAATAATGCCGCGTTTTCAGCGGTGTGCTCTCGTCGAGAGAGGCGAGTTTCCGTGAAACGAGACGCAGAAAGGAGAGAGGGAGAGAGGGAGTACGAATTACGCGACCCGAAGCCGCGGCACCCTTAGAAAGAAAGTAAATTCTAATTACCACGGACACGGCGGTCGTAATTAGCGTTCCACCGAACCGAGTAATATCCTATGGGCTTAAATACAGCCGGGATCTAGCCGTTAAGCGGCGGTCCGAGAACATTTACGGACCCAGTAATCCGGTGAACGGTAAACGAGCTGGGCCAACGAGTTTCTACCGCCCTGCTCGAGCGTCGTAAAAGCGCGAAACGTTTCGGCACGGAATTTCCAGCCGTTGATCGACCGGCTCGTTCGCGTCTTTTGTTCACGAGGTAAAACAAGATTTACGGCCACAGGCCGGCTGCGTTGCGTTAAACAAATGTTATTGCGGAAGCTGGTGGCCCGTGGCGGTTAACGACGAACGATTCAATTACTTCGAAAGAAAAACACGAGCGAATGGATGCTCGTTACACGCGCTATTAGGGGAAAAATGTCGTGAAAACTTATGCCGCGTTTTCACGCTTGTTCGCGGTCCGTTGCTCGTTGCCCGATTTCACTGCCCATCGCGATAGTTGCAGCTTTGTTTAGGAATTGGTGAAAAGCGCAATTGATCAGCTCGGATTCTCACTCGAGTGAGAAAGAAGTGTTGTAATCTCATTCTTGCTGTTGGGGTGTAAAGAGGAATTGCGACGAAGAAGCCGGTGCGTGGCAGAAAATGTTCAAGTGTGCGAGAATAAGTGAATTTTCGGTAATTTCAAAATCAAAAATACAGCAAAACTGCGAAGACTGTCGATAACTTTGAACTGTCGTAACTTTGTAAAAGAAAATCTTACGAGAATCTGCTTAGCCGCATTTTAAAGCTTCTACTTCGACTGTCTTCTACTATGACTGTCTTAGGTTCGTTTCTTCCAAAGATATTTTCACGTCACCTAACGGGTGAGAACATTACTTTTCTCAAAAATTGTAAAAATTCAAACATCTGCAAAGACGCTGAAAGATTTATTTTTCATAATTTGATTCAGTGTTTTCCTTGACACTTGCTATGTGACTTCCGTTTGCAATTTTATTGAATGTTCAGGATAGACGACGAATTTTTGTTGCTTAACTCCAACGTCTACAGTTCAATAAAACGATGAAAAAAAAATCGTACTTTTAAGTAAGTTTCAAAGAGTTGTTGTAAATGGGAAACTTCAATCTTCAGAAGACCGTGATGAAATTTTTCAATGCTTTTACAACTTTTTTTCTTTAAAGAAAAAAAGTATTCTTCCATTCGCTACGTACGTGTCAAAATACCTTGGGAAAAGAAACGAATCCAGGTTTACGTTCGAAAATGAAACTAAGCGGATTGTTATATGATCTTTCTCGACAAAGTTACAACGGTTTTAAAGTTTTGACAATTTTTCATTTAAATTAATCTACATCAATTTAAATCAGTCCACGAAGACAATTTATATTTGCCAGAATAATGATGCCAATGGTCATGAAATTTTCTTGGAATATCAAAATATCCTACAGAACAGTACGTAGATCTTGTTTTCTTCGTATTCGAAAATAAAATATCGTTAACGTTAAAAATTCACGCGTGTGCTCACTTTTGCTCGAACCTCTGAAAAATTCTCAGACGAATTCTCTCCGAAGTTCGTCTTCCGCTATCGAGCTCCTGTTCACTCAGAATCAATAGACGCGAGCAGCTCGTGAATCGTTCGAGAACGCTCGTGAACGCGGTACAATGCACGCGATCGCTGGCAAAAAAAAAAAAAAAAAAAAAAAGAAGAAGCTGGAGCCGGAGAAAATTACGTATTCTCTCTCGAGACGAGTGAAAGACGCGGCGGCGGCGGTGGCGGAGTCGAGCTCGAAGACACGACGAACGGTGTTGAAACGAGCTGCAAGGATGAGAAACCGCGGATCGTATTTCCACGCGCGACGAAGATTGAAAAAGTAAGCAAAACAGCCGACTAAAGGGAAAAGAGTCGATGCTTCGCGGGCGCTATAAACAGGCAAGCGCGTATTGCATTTCGCGAGAAAACCGCGCGACACACCAGGGGATATGGTTTTCGAAATACGCGCGAAATATACGCGACGCGACGACGCAGCGAAATAACGAGCCGTAAACGCGGCCGTTATACCTCCCCGAATGGATCCGGCCCGTGTGTTTTGCGCGCACACATTGCGCGTATCATCGTTTATCGCATCCGTAGGTATCGATACTGTGGTAAATTGCGCCCGCGTGTGATCCACGTCAAACAAGTCGGATACTTCGTGGTTCGATTCAGATTTTTACGTTCGACATTAGAGTTTTTTTGAAACAAAGAGTTTAAGAAGACTCTTCGAGAGGCTCGCAGGCTACGATGTTCTTTATAAATGCAGCAAAAATTTCTAAACTAGTAAATCAACATAATTTTTTATAAGACAGATACAATACCATTATATTTGTTAAAATTGTTCAAAACAATTGTCAACTAGCGAAAATAACAGACAATACTTTCGTACTTTCATTTACTAAATTTTATGCAAAACTTTAAAGTTCCGAGTACTGTACTCGGTGTGAAACTATTATTAAATGATACGAAGTTCAACTTGGATTGAAGAAAACACAAATGACAGAACCACGGAACGTAGCCAGGTTTGTTGTATTCAGAACAAATTCCCACAATTTTGTTGGAATACTTTCGTGCTAATGAAATGTCAGATGATTCTGCGTGAGACGAACCAGCGCGTGGAACAGAGTTTCAAAGCGACTCCTTCTTTTTCAGATGTTCAGATCACCTTGGAGATAGAGACCTAGAGTCCCGTCCATAACGCTTCAAAGGAGATCGTATCGTTCGGTATTTCCATTTCTGAGGATGTACTCGATCCGAGCAACTGACCAAAGAAGTCCCACGGGAAAGGCCAATTAGTATAGATAAGATTAGACTAACGCCTCGCCTCCAGAGAATTCGAAACGACTCGCACGACTTATCGAATCACACGACACACGACTCACACGAATCGAGTAATCAACTCGGCCATCTCGTACACCTTGCGGGATAATCTGTTAACATCCATAATTCATCACACACCTACTATTTCTATAGAATAAATTATTTGACGTATGAATAGTGTGGTTGGTCTATTAATTTCCTATTTACTTTTTTCCCTTTCGTCTCATCGCCTTCTGGCTTTGCATTACACTACTATTCGTTTTTGTTTCGTCTTTACGTAAATTGAGCATTATTAGAAATTAAATTAACCTCTTAGCCGCTTTTGCAAGTCGCTTACTGACGATTATGGTCGTCAAGCACATAGTACGTGCAGCTGCTTTGAAAATTTCTTTCTGGAAAATCAATGATTTTACTGTTCAACTCAATTGATATTAATTAATAATAATCAATATTAAAGCATGAAAATATTTAGAAACGATGTAAAAAGGACAAGTCAAGTCTAGTCACGAAGTATTCACGAAATATTCTACAATTTACGAATATGTTTTATATTTACGACGGAAAAAAATTTAATTTAAGTAACAAATTGTAATTACTTTTCTCGAATGGCCAGTATACTCGTCATTACACAAAAAATTGCCGTTATTTCTTCGAGTATACTCACAGCTAAGAGATTAAAAATTAGCCTTCTTTGTCACGCAAAGTATCTGATTTCCATTTCAAAATTCCCCGATACTCCGCGAAAGTGCCGCACTTGTCCGTCATTCGTTTTCACCATCATCGACAGGCCATCGTCGGATGAGTTACACGCGGAAGATCGCGGTCTCCGTGATACGAGGGATCGAACGGACAATATTTTCATCGTGGCGAACATCGTCGCTCGAACTGCACTTCGATCGGACGTCAGTGATCGTAAACGGATCAATTAACAATGCCGACGCGTAGTTAGAGGCCGTGGAAACGGAAGGAGCGGGAAATCGAATTTCGGGGTCGCGCGAGGACAATCAACGTCTGTCGGTTAGTTTCTCTGGCCTGTTCCTGTCCCACTCGACGAGGAAGAGGAACGCGGGGGCAGGGGAGAAACAAAGTTCGAACGAAAAATTTTTCGTACGTCCAAGGGACGGGACAGGCAACGAGCTGTTGCTCGTTCGTCCCGAAACGTGGAGCTGCAGAGAGAATGAGAGATAAAGCGTTTCGACTCGCGAACAGAACAGCGGCGGTACTAATGGCGAAACAATAGCCGCAAAAACAGTCGGGGTAAATCGGGAAAGCGAGCGCCGAGTGGAACTCGAGCGCGCGAGAGAGCATCGATGAAAAATCGGCGGAGAGTCGAGAACTTCGTCTCGTTCAGACGGCGATCAATTCGCGTTTCCGTTTCCTCGAATCCTCGCCGAAAATGCGCAGCCACTATAGAACGCGTGCTGTCAATAAATCAACACAGTTTTCGTGGTCCTCTCATTTGGCCACTGTTGGCGCCTAAAGGCACTATCAAAATTTGCTTCCGAGACGCGGTTTCGCTGAAACGAGAGACGCCTACGACCGCTCGCTTCACGTTGCCCGAAATCAAACTGAGCGCGCCTACATTTACATTTAATGGAACAAATTTTACAAAAATACAGCTCAAATAGAACGTGTGTATGTAAATCGAAAGGTAAAAAGTACTGATAACGAACCTTTTCATTTGATGCAAAGGTATTTTCACTCTGCGTACGTAAACACTGAAAGACTGTGAATGATACGATACAAGAATAACTTTTACAAACACATGTTTTTTAAAATTTTTTATAATTTTATTTGGAAATATAAATAGTGGATTTTTCTTAGTATCTTTTTCTATAAAAAAAGAAAATAAAAAAGATCGAAACTGAACAAGTTATAACTTTTTCAAACCCTTCAGTTTTTCAGTGGTCACCCGGTATAACAATTCGGAAAAATACAAGACGCGAATCTAGAGAACATAACAGAAGAAGGAAGATGCATTTACTACAGTTTACCAGAAACAAAAGTTAAAGTTACTGTTAAATTTTTAGTACGTGCACGAACAATTCAATGCAGAATACGAATGAATAAATAATATTGGTTGAATTTAGCGCAACTCGGTGTTTTAATTATTTCAATAGACTCTATGAAAAATGCACGCTGACGGAAAAAATTTCGTCGTTCTCGGTGTAGGTCGCGGTTAAACTTCTACTACGTATGTACATGCGGTACGTAACAAAGTCTACCGTAGCGAAACAGTTGAACGGACAAAGCAGTGAAAGCTTCTCCAGCGGTTCATCTTCAATTATTCACTTTTGTTTTCGCGTGAAACCAGGTCGTCTATCGTTGTTTCGCGATCAAGTTCGACAGAGATTTCGAATTCACAGTCGATTGGGATCACTTTGCTCGAACGTATCGATTGACAAACGAGTCGATTATAAAATCGGTTAGTCACTCGTCAGACCGATCACGAGCGTCGTACGATTCATCAATGTTGCACCGACCGAGACACTGGTTCAACCGTGACTGACCGTCGTTCGATTCCGCGAAATTCAATGAGGGAAGAATCGTCGTTGTGAAACGGCGCGGAGCTATGAATAAAACGAAGCCGAGCGTGAACTCTTCGTCTGGCATACTTGACACTGACACGTATATATTAAACGATCTCGCCGCGCGAAAGCGCGCAGATGGCGAAGAAACGTGGTCTGGAGACGCGGCCATCCCGCGAGAGAGCGATCGTAACGAGTCAAATGGCGTCGCCCTCGAGACGACTCGCTCGTCGCGACGCGGCTTGCGTTCTGCCTCGTCTGGAGGAACACCGCCAACGGCTGCTCAATCATGGAAAACGACGGAGCATTGCGCTTTCGGATCTATTAGCAACCCCGAAGGCAAAACGTCCGGAGGCGTGTCACTGATAAACTCGTCAAACCGGGCCGGGACAACACAGCTGACGGTCGCTGCGAGTGTTATCTACGAAACGGACACATCTGTCGATCCTGTAAATTCAATTTCTTTTTCTTTCTATCGTTACGTTGCTATTTCTACGCGCTTTTGCGTCGTTCCAATAAAAATTACAAGACGAGAGAACCAGGTTTCCAGACACTTAACCCTGTCCCGCGTCCATTAAAATATTTTCAAGCTTACGGTACTCTTCTGACCGACAGAAAAAGTCAAGCCCGCGGTGAATATCAAACGAGGCATCGTTATGATTTTTCTCTTTTTTCGTACTTTTCATGTCGTTCGACGAGTTTTATCTACGCGCGATCAGTTAAATTAGTTCAATAATACAGACTAGGAAGTAAACAATTTGACAAATATGTTTATAAAACGAATGAAACAGCAATTAAACAAACGTGAGATGTATCATACACGTATGTAAAAGAATATTTTTTATAAATATTTATATCAAATTTCATGAGACGAGAGTTATTTAAAAGTGTCGTGAAAATTCTCAATCCGGCCCACTGCGAGACACAGACCATAAAAAGATAAGTTTTGGTATCTCTAGCTATCTTTTTATCCCAACCATTTTTCTTTCTCTCTCTCTCTCTCTCCCTCTCTCTGATTCCATACTAAAATATCCCCAGAGCATTGTTCACCGAAACAAAACACAAGGACAGGAGAGATTGGGATAGGAGAGATTCGAAGACCGCGCGTGGCACGGTTAATCCTCGCGGCAAATTCTGATTTTACCGCGAAGGACGAGACGTCCGATATTACGTTGTACGTACGTACGTTCCTGTAAACACGTGAATTCTGTCAGTTTGGAAATTTAGACAGCCGTTCGTCCATTATCCCCCCTCCCCCCCTCTGGATCAATCCATCACGAGGAATGCCTAGACGGCATCAACGGAGAAGATCGAACAGCAACCTGCTCGTCTCTGCCTGAGCAAACTGTTAACGACACTCGCGCGTCGTAAATGACACACGCGCGCGCCGCTGACGTTCGTCCCCACCGAATTTCCTTTCGCGCGACACGAACGTATAAGAGTATAATCTTCGAGACGAGACACTTGACTTTTTTTCCCGGATTTCTCTCGCTGCAGCTGGCAACGCGAATGACTTCTAGGTGGAAACCCAGGGGGTGGTGGTTGCGCAACGAGGGGATGAGAGGTGGGAGATTCACGGATATTTGCCGATGCACACGGGGAGACACGTCAGGTCCGTAGCCAATGTCGCGCGGGCGTTTTTCATTTTTCTCGAATATGCGCGCGAATACACGCCACGCGGGGGAAATACGTTGTTCCAGCCGACGAAACGAAGAGATTGGAAGTCGCGCGCGCCTTAGATCCCCGACAAATCCCCGAAAAGCCGCGGCGAAATTCTCTCGCCATTTTGCCGTGCTGCCGCGCGGAGATTGAAATACCATCGTTTCGTCGATTATTAACGCGTCTAGTCGTTCCTTCCGGTCTGACGATTATTCCGGATCATTTCGAACGTTTCTCGTGCAGGCAGAGTGTTTGACACAACTAGTTTTGGTATTTCGTTTCGGAAATATCTGTATCTTCTAAACATCGTTAATTTTCATTTGTTTTCCAGCGTGAGAGTGTTCTCGCTTTTGGACAGATTTTATATAAAAGCGACGCGAAATCGAGGAAAATATTCCTCTCCTGTAATCGTTCCGTGCGACAAATGTCAAAAACGATGCCGCTGAATATCGACGCTCGTTAATTAATGAATCAATTAATCAAATTATTATTGTAACTTACAATTACGATAATTGGACGTTGAAACATTGGGTCTTGCGCTAAACGTCGTATCGCGACACGCGTTTTCAGAATCGATCTCGAACATTCACAACACGATCGCGAATGCTTCGCCCACAAAACAGCTAACACCTCGCGAATCAAAAACGTGAGCAAGAGTAGAAAGGTCGAAAAACCATGGGAAAATTTTACGGTCGATGAGGCGTGAGCGAGGAAAAAAGAAAAAAAAACAGAGGACGAGGAGGAGGAACGAAGATAATGAAATAAAATAAAATAAAATGGAATCAATAAAACAAATAGCGAATCAGGACTCGGTAAACATGTTTTAATTTGCTGCAGTTCAAACACGCGTGTATCGTTACAACGCTTGTTTGCCTCGCGTCGAACGAATTCGAAGCCGGTCGGCCACCGCGTGAACAGTGTCATCGCGCGTGACGTTCTTTTTCCTTTTTCTCTCGTCTCTCATCGTTCGACCGTCGCGATCGATGCTACTTCGAAATAAATTCAAAGATACTGGTCCGGCCAACGGGCCACTAAACGATTAATTTATTTCGGAGAAGCCATGCACGCGTTTATTAACTGATCGTAACAGCAGCCATGAAACGAGTCAATCATGGTCCATGCGCGCGAGCTCGTTCACAGGCCGGATGGTTACGATCGCGCGTACAATAGGCTCGTATCGTCGACGCGAGATATCTTATCACGCGCAAATGCCACTGGACGTATTAGGCCACCGTTTCTATTCCCCCATTGAAATAAAATATGAAAGTCAGGGTGGCTGGCGTTCGAAACGTGTTGCGCGCGCGGCACCAAACCGACTTATCGGCGGTTGGCTTCTGGCTTTTCGGAATGGGCGGTTAACCAATTTCCAAGATCGAACGCGACTCGGTGCACCGAGTGGATACTGATTTACGGCCGCAGCTACTCCTCCTGAATATTGATCGAAACACGACCGACTGACAGCTGCAACCCTCCTCCGAAATGGCAAGGATGTCGCCACCGAAGAGAAGAAAATCGAAATAATAATCGTAATAAACGTAACGCCGGTTTGATAATTGAAGAAGAAACACGGTAGGTAAATCGCAACGTTGTGTTTTAAATTTCAAATTGTCAGACAGCCGAGGTACTACCTCCCGTGACCGGCCATACTTCTCGCGAATTCTCCAGATTCTTTTATCCGCCTATCTCTCCCCCGCCCTATTTTTTCCATTCGTCTTCTACTTTGTTCTTCCGGGCGGAAGCGTAGTTTTTCACCGGCGAGTCGCGCGGCCAGCGGAAACGCATTACCGGGCCGCGGAGTAATTGCGAGGCGGACCACGACGGACCGGCCAGATCGTGCCCGCAGATAATTCGGCCAATTTGGATTTTTTTCTTTTTTTTTTTTTCCTCCCTCAACATTTTCATGCAAATGGCCGACGAGGCTGCTTAATAAACACGGGACACACACGCAACGCGTGGCAAATTGATTCGATCAACGGTGTGAAAACGACGCAATCACAGAGGACAGTCGGGCGAAAGGGGGATTGACTCGATGACGCGAGATGGAAAAATTGGGGCTCGCGGCTGTACTAATTACACATACGAGTTTGACTCGATGGATATTCAATGATGAAAACTTTATGTTTATATAACTTTAATCGCAGTGAATCATACACAAGTCTCGTCTGAATGACAGGAAATCTATTTTGCATTACTGGCTAGAACTATACTTTGATAACGACGGAAAACTTTCCCTTATCTACTGACGTAGATTTCACTTGATTAACGAGACTACTCATCCCTTATCAACGACGGAGATTCTACTCGCTTGGCCGCGCGATAGTTCGTCCCAGCCTTTCACATCTGCTCAGCGACAGTAACTGTTTCTAGAACATTGAAGGTATCTTTTTGTCGAAAAACAGGCTTGGCATACGCGGATAGACGACAGTATGTGTGGCCTTGACTTCGGAGTGCTCCATTTAGTAAATATACGTCGATATTCGAAATTTTTATTTAATTTTTTCTATTCGAAACTTGTCGAAAGAATGTAGAAAAAAGATTAAACGAAATTAAATCCACGTGATTTATAATAAATAGTTTGTGCGAGTAGGTTCGAATATGACAACAAATATTAACTTTCTCAAAACCTGCACGCTATCACGACTCGCTGCTCTCTATCCAAAACTTAACCTTTAAAACCTCTGTCTACGCACGCACATCACACAGTCACACACACACACACACAACCATACGCTCGTGTCTTACGTCTTAAGACTAGACAAACAGTCTCAAGTATGATTTTTTTTTTACTTCGACAATCGCATCAGGCGAACCTCGCTCTTAGGCCATGAGAAGGAGGAAATTCTAAGCAAGAATGCGACAAGAAGTACAGACTAAATCGTGACTCAGCGCTCGGGGAAGGTTTGACATTCTCGCGCTAACAGGATTAATAGAAAAAAAAATAATAATAATTCGCGCTTCGCGGCAACCGGTATTTCGAGGTACACATATTTCAAGAGCTTCTATTCGTCGATTGAACGCGGCGGTACCGTTAAATTTCACGTGAACTGGCACAGTTTGCAGCGTTAATAAATCTTGGACCACACACGCCTCTGGGACCGCGAGATTCATCTCCGAAGAATTCACCCTCCCCCCCCCTCACTCTCTCTCTCTCGACTCGAGTCATAGAAACGATACGAAAGAAGCTTCTTCCCTCCCACCGACAACGCCATTGGAATATCGATTCGCCATCGATTCAATCGACGTCCTCCGACAATCTGGCCCAGGTCTATGGAGCACGTGCAGCCAGCAGCTTTGCTTAACGACATTTACCGCGTTAACCGGAATATAACGACTACGTACTAAATATACTGCCGCCTATCCGTGCGCGCCATCGCGACACAAAGCTCACGAAGTTTACTCGCTCCTGCGCGCTTTTCAATATTTATACAACGAGCGGTGATTGTGGCACGCATCGAGAGATTAAGAGTAGGGACGAAAGTAGAACGAAAAAAACGGAGGAGGATCTTCGAAGGGGTGAGAGGTCTTCGTGCCATTCGAATCGTGACAATTTAAATCCATTTCAAACATCGTGGACAAACAGCGGACTACGAATTGTTTCTCCTCAAATATTTAGCTTCGATGCTATCTCGAGGGCTCGGCCTTGTAATTTCCCTTGTATCGCGCTCGCGTGATTAAAGGCTTGTCGATGAGTGAGACGACAATGTAAAAAGAAAAAGAGAGAAGAAAAGAGAAACAAGGGAGAGAAGGAGGAAAAGACGTACACACATACATATGCAGATTTGTGAAGGAAGGATCGCAAACGCGGGAGCGCGCAATTTCACCAACACGGGCGCTTCGGGGAAGATAAAGTTTACCCGGTAGAATGTAATTCACAAATATCGCGTGGTTTAGCGTCAACGCGATCGAAGAATCGAAAGCTGCGCAACTAATAAGTATTTAAATACGATCGAACGTGAATTGTCGAACGGCAACGGATCAATGTGCGTCGTGTTAACACGGCCAACATTGATCAAAGCGTTAATCGTTCAATTAATAAAACCACGTATTATCCGTCGACCACGAGCGACGATTTCAACTCGAAATTGACCAGACGCGTGCGCGTGTGATGGGACGCCTGTTCAACGACGAAAGGATACAAGTTCGGCAACCAGGTGACTCGCTTCGTCCATCGCACGCGTCCGCCACCCCAATTAACCTAACCACCCTTTCCTCGGCTCGTCTGGAAACACGAAAAGGCAAACGAGCTGTACGTACACACACACACACACACACACACACACATGTATATTCGCCCGACCTTCGAAAATGTGTCGCGTGTCAGCTTCCTCCTTCGTCGACTGCACAGCAAACGTGAGGTTTCGCTATGATAATCGCGCAACACGTCACGCGCGTGACAGCACGAGCACCTCTGACTCACCCCTCCTCGCTCTGTTGTGTCTCACCCCTGGCTAACCCTCGTCTCGGAGGCGAGCCACCATCCAGCGAACGAGGAGGCGTAAGTGATTACACCCGCCGTTTCGCCTACGTTGTCCGCAACTCGCCTCCTTCTGTCGGCCCCATTAACGTGCACGCGGGCCAAAGTAATGAGTCACAGCGACAGCCGACGCTTCGTCGTTTCGCGTATACCTTCTCGTCGATATCGAATCGTTGCGGCAGAACAGAGAGAATCGCGGATGGCGATGCAACCCGTGTTCTGGCTGGCCCGTGTTAACCCTTGTGTTAAGAACAAATTGCTCGGAAACTCGCCGATGGAAATTGGCGAATTTCGCCAACGTTCGTTTTAACGATTGTTTTGATCGTTTGCCGATACGAAGGGAAAGGTTAATAGTTTCCTTGATGTTGGGTGAAAAGTTGGGTAGTTTCCGGTTGAAAGCGAACGCTTTACGTTTGGCGAATCGGGCGGAATAGAATATCGGGCGCGAATCGACGAACGAATCGAAACTGATTTCATAATACCCCTTTGCACGGGGCTAATCAGCCGCCGCGCCCCGTGCCTTTTAAACGCTGTTTTCCTCGCCGCGTTTGCTATTTACCCGGCGATATTAATTTGTATTACAAACTGAAGGCTTTTGAAAATCCGCGGAATGTAATTTCGATGCGTGGCTACCGTATCGACGTCGATATCGTACGGTTCGCGAGATACCGATACGTAACGTTTCCATTAATTAACAAGATTACCAACTAGACAGCGAGCCGGGCCGTGGTACGGAGGGCAGGGGGGAGGGGGAGGAAAAAATCGAAAAATTGGTACAAACAAACCATCACGATTGTTATTCGACTACGCTACGTACGATGATTTCACGTGTATATTTTTTGGCGTTTACTTGCTCTCACCCTTCGCTCGAGTTTAAACGATCGGCAGTAGGGTAATTATTTCGCAGTTTTTTTTTTTCTTTCTACCTCTCGACGAATTAACGGCTGCGCTGGCGGCGGGATCGTGAGTCACGCCGAGGGTGAGTGTTCCTCCTCTATCGAACCACGCTTATTTCTGCCGGTCGCTAATATTCTATCCAGCAGTTGACTCACTCGGCAACGTCGCCGCGCGAAAGTCTGTATCGACGTTTGAAAAAAACAAAGCGACGATGCGAGCGACTCGCCTGAAAATCGTTTCGAAAGTCGCGACGAAAGAAATCGACGACAAAGCCAAACACATTTCCACCCTACGGTCGGTTCTAGGTCATCGCGGAGGAATGATCGCTTTCCTCCCTCTCTCTCTCTCTCTCGAACGAGCATCGACTTACTCGGAAATATATAATGGGGAAACATTTTCAGAGAAAAATATCCCCTCTCTTTCTTCCCATTCTCGCTCGAGTCGGCGATTAATGAACTTCCAACAGCGATTTCGCATCTCCATTCGCTTAAATTACAAACTGTTAATTTTCCAATTCCATTTTCATTTATTTCAGCTACACTTCATCAATCCGGCAATCAGTATATTACCCCCGCATTTTATTTTCATTATTAAAAACGCCGCGCCGCGGCATCCGCATCCGTTGTGTGTATTTACAAACCAGCCGCGCCTCAATGAATTTAACGATAACGTTTCAACATATACGTATATATATATCCGGGCTGTTTAAAATCGATTCGACGCTCGGAAATTTTTATCCGCGCGGTATTCCGCGATTTCGGCTCGTTCCGTTTCATTTTTTGTTCGTCGAAGCGGCCAGCTTGGGAAACCAGAAGGGAAACTTTCTCGTTCCGTTTCGGGGACGAAGAGAATCGGGGCGAATCGCGGGGAATGCCGATGTATAATTACCGTCCGCGACAATGTTCCGCAGACGAAGCGTGGCCTAAGCCTCGTTTCGATCGAACAAAGCTAAAACGGATAATGAGGGTAATTAAACGAATTCAACCAGTCCCGTCTCCGGCTGTTGTTCCTTAGACGAGCTCCGAGGATTCCAATGTTCCGGCAGAAGCTTTGAATGCCGCGAACAAAGTCTGGGCTTTTCGCTTCCTTCCTCTCGCTCTGCTACCTCTCACTTTCTTTCTCTGCTACCTCGCTCGAATTCCGCCCTTCTTCTTTCTTCTCTCTCTCTCTCTCTCTCTCTCTCTCTTTTCCCCGGTGATTCTTCGTTTCCACGTCGGGACTCATTCCCTTCGACGTTTTCAAAGACTCGTTACAGAGCGTCTTCGGTAATTAATCCGTCTTAGCCGAGGCCGGGATCCGTCGGAGCCACGTTCTCACGTTCGTCGCGGCGGCGCGACGGGTTAAGTGATTAAAGAAAAGAGGAAAAAGTAAATAATCCACCGCGAAGCACGAACGAAGCAATTTAACTTGGTAATTGACACGGTACGGGGCAGCTTAAATATAGACGCATTGTATCAAAGTTAAAGCATAAACTGTTCGCGGCCTTTCAATTTCCATCGCCGCTGGAATTTCCATGAAAGATGCGAGAGGAAGGGAAGCTTCGGGCCACGCGAGAACGATATTTACGTATCGTTCTTTTTCTCACCCTATCGTGCCTCTCTATTGGCGGCTCCATCCAGCCGCGATACCGTTTAAACAGACCCGCCGCCCTCCTTTTAGCCGTGACGCGAAAGAAAGTCCCGTAAATCCAACCCCGACGGCTTTACCCGCCGCTCCTTTCGCCCTTCTCTCGTCGCTCGCTCCAATTTCCCCGCACCCACCGCACCTCTCTCGCCCGACGATTTTTAAAACGACGTCGAAATTACGCTCCGCGTAAGAGATCTTCGAATTTCAATCCACCGCCGCCATGGAAGGTTAACAGCCGCGATAGAATTCGCTTGAAATTATCTCTCCTCGTCGCTTGGAAATTATGCGACACGGCGCGTCGCGGCCTTCGGAGATCGAAGATCGTGATAGTCGATAAACAGAAAGATATCGAAAGTGAGAGGAAGATACCGAAGGCAGGCTGGATAAGTTAGTCAGGACCGGCGATCGCCCGAACCAAATCTGGTCCGGCAACAACGTCGAATCAACCCTCGCCGTAGGATCCTGTTGGACAACTTTCGAGTTAATCTTCGATGTGACGAGCTATCGAAACCAGCCACGACCGCAGTATCGTGGAAGCAACCGGGGACCGAACCACGCCGTCGAGATTTTTCACCCCTTCGGGCAACGTGTTCGCGGAGCGAACAAGTTCGTCGCAATTCAAAGCGAGAAATCATCGTCATTTTTCCTTTCGTTTTCCACAAGTCTGTGGAGGCTTCCTCCTTTTAATAAATATGAGAATTGACAAGAAACCATAACAACTAGTATTTATTTTAACTTGTGTACAATTTGCTTGGCTTGATTTTTAACAAATTGCAATATATTTTCCGTTATTTTATCTTCTTCCAGTATTTATTCGTAATTGACGTCGCCGTTGTTTAAACTCGACGCCACAGGTCAACGTTCGCAAAAATCGTTGTCGGCGTTTAGCCGATCTACGTTAATTAATTTTATTCCGCGACGACACGGTCACGCGTTCACGTGAGCAAATTTATCTGAAACTTGTGTGAAACTTCGAGATAACACTCTGTACGAGAACCCCGATATTCAATAAAGTCAGTTCAGTTGAGCAATGAAAAGATAGTCTTGCGAAACTCTCGTGCCTTGCAGTATTTTTCACAAGTCACCGTTACGAATCGCAAAACCGTGGACAATTGACGGTCGCTATGGTGAAACAATTGCGTTTTCCTTAATCGTTGAATTAGGAATACGTTTCCTGACACAAAGTGATCACTGTTTCATGAGAGTACCCTGATCGATACTTTTTTTTTTTTTTAAGTAATCTCTTTCTACCGTGACACATGCTGCAATATTTTTAATAAGTCAGTATCACAAATTCAATATTTTGATTTCTCTATAAAATCGCGAATCGCGAGAATGAAACAACAACGTTTTCTTTAATTGCCAAGTCAAGAATACTGACACTGACAAAATGGCCATTGTTCAGCGAGAGCAGCCTCAGATCGAAATATTTTTCTTGTAATCTCCTTCTACCTTTCTACGCTTCTATCCTCACGTTAATCGAAGCGACGATGATTCATCAAAGGCCAACAATTAAAAGTTGCTCGCTGCGAATCTCCCTCTCTTTTCTGCGCGACGTTCGCCGTATTCTCCCTTTGCCATTCGGCCGACGAATAACTCCGCGCGCTTGTGTCGCGCGTGAACGCTCGCTTTCACCAACACCTGCGCGAACAATCCCATTGCGATCCACTCGCGAAACCGCACCGCGAGAGCCTTATCAGATAGTCGAGTTGGCCGAAGCTGACCAGTCGCGACGCGCCCCCTCCCTCTCGCTGCCTCCTGGAAACCGAGTTATCGTTAGGTCGTTACACCTGAGACGTAAGTTAGCTCGTTGCCGGTGCGCCGCGAGAATTAAGCAAATTATATTGCGGCCAGCAGTCGCTGGTTAGTTTCGAACACACACGAGCAATATGAAACTACGAGTGAGAGGCCGGCGATTGGGGACCGGGGGTTGGGGTGGCAGGGAGAGGGAGGGGGAGGAGGAGGGAGGGACACGAGCAGCGGAGGATGAAGCGGGTACGAGAAGGGTTGCGCGGCCCGAGACTGCGAAAAGCCCGGCGTACGATTCCGTGATCGATAATTGAAATTGAACGGAGTTTCGGACGTTTCGAGTTGCAATCCCCATCCCCCACCCTCCTCTTCCTCCTCCTCCTCCTCCTCCTCCATGGGTTGGCTTCCACACCGTGGCTGAATTAATGCGATCGGATAACTCGAACGCTACGGCCACCGCTGCCGATAATTACGCAAATATTTTCGAATTATCGGCCGTTATTTCGGGCGGATCCGGCACGGCGATAGCGGGACAGCGCGGGGAATAAATTAATCCCGCGATTATACGAGGAACAGTCAGACGTCGAAGTCGCGAAACGACATGTACGAAACTCGACGTTCAACGTCGACATCGCGAAAGAATACGCAGAGACGAGCTGCCTCACTGTACGTATGGTATAATGGGGCAGAGCGATAATATCGAGGAAAGAACACAGAGAGGAGCTGGCTGTGCGAACGATCGACGAGCGGGATCTTTCAAGCGCTTTTTCAAGGGAAACACGAATCCGGCCTGTATTCCAGCCGTTTGTTCCACCGAGATGTATTCAACGAGACGCCGAGTCGTGCGTCTTCTTCCCCTCAGCCTCTTCGTTCGTTCGTCGCCGCGTTGCAACGTTGCCGAACGCCGGGACAATAAAACTCACGGCGGCGGCGGCGACAGTCAGCGTCTTGGCTGAGCGAGAAAACCGGATAAATATACAGAGTGTATAAAATAGGCCGGGACGGTAATACCGACCACGCGAGGGAAGGGCCATTGAGAAAGAAGTGAAGTAAACGGTGAGAAAAAGAAAAAGAAGAAGAAAAAGAAGTAGAAGAAGAAGATGAAGCAGAGGAGAAAGGGGAGGGCGAGTGAGAAGAAGAAGGAGAAGAAAAACGAGACAACGAGGGATTTGAGAATGGGGGAGCACAAGCGGCGGCGACGGTGGTGGTGGATGGCGTACAACTGACAGGGCCGGTACTCGGTACGGAGCCAACGCTCACCCTGTTGGACCATTACCCCTTTTTATTATTTTCTGGCTAAAACAAAGGGAGCCCTTTCGCCCGGCCCGGTTAGTTGACCGACTTGCACCAAAAAAACTTCAGCCTCGAGATTAATTGCGCCCTCTCCCTTCTTCATTTCTATGTACTTGCTCGTTCTTCACCCTCCAGCTTCCCCATCCTTCGTATCCATCGCGCCCCTTTATCCTTCTATTTCTCTTTCTCCCTCTCTCTCTCCCTCTCTCTCTCTCTCTCTCTTTCGCTTTTCGCAGCAGAAGTCCTTGAGAAAGTTGGCGAATGGCGAATGGAGAGTGAAGTCGAGTCGAGTCGAGTCGAGTCGAGGGGACAAGCAAAGAGCGAGAGGGTGGAAGAAAAGGGATCGGATAGAGAATAGCGAGAGAGAGAGAGAGAGAGAGAGAGAAAATGGAGAGAGTGAAAAACGAAAATTGTTGAAGTGTACGATTTCGAAGTGTGTTCGATTTTATCAACAGATCCAGACCACGTACCCATCCATCGTTGGTTCGCTTTCAACCGGTTCCGCCAGCGTGTTGCTGTTGCCTATTTACCCGAGACGCGCCGTCAAGATCCGGCTCGATCGGCTTAAAAATCAATGTAACCGCGAGTGATCGTACTTGCAGAGATGAACGAGATCGAGAAGCTGAAATGTTTGCACGTGGACTTAATCGCCGATCGCCTGACTTCTGTTGTCTTCTTCACGTACATGTGTGTACGTGATCCAACAAAATCGCGTACCTTGTCCAATCCAAAGATCTCTCAAGAGCCATCGTTCATCGAGCGTGTCGAGTGAAAGACCCCAAGACACGTGACACCGTGTCAGACACTCTCTGTTTCTCCTTTTGTTTCTCACCCTGTTCCCGATGGCTCGCGTTTTTGCTTCGTTTTTTTCTTGGCATTTGCGGAACAATCTCCCGAAACCGTCTAATGAAACGAACGACCGCGCCAATGCCGGCGCCGAAAAGTCGGCCGCGCGCGTTTTATTTTATTCGCCGAGCGAACGAGTGCACGAAGCACTCGCGACCAGGCCAGGAGGATCGATAACATCGTGGAGCGCGCCGCGGCAATTTGTTTCACTTTGTATTCAAAATGTAATAAACAGCGCGACATCGCTCTCGCATGTAACGCTGGATAAAGTCGTTTCCCGGCCGAGCTTCGAGTACTTTATCCTTTCCTGTCTCGTTCCTCGTTTTCATTTCGCGCTCAGCCACATTTGATACGTACCGCTAGTTGACTGTTCCATTATTACGCTCGTAACGACCGCTTTCTCTCTATCCTGCGCCTCCGTCCGTTTCTTCCGCTTCCATCCGCGGCTTCTGTCTCGCCTCTCCGCTCGCTGTTTCCTCTCCCTTTTTCGTAAATACCACTTTTTGTCCAGGAGATAGTAACGGCTTGGAAGGCCAACGTCGCGCTGAAAGAAAACGCTTTCAACCACCCCGCGTCGTCGTAAAACAATTCCTCCTTCGGCTTTATCGCGAGCTATGTCGTTAGCTATTTTCGTTCGACTCCGATCGAGCCAGAAGAAGATCCAATAATCTTGCTCGAGGAAGTTTCTTTCTTTCTTTCTTTCTTTCTTTCTTTCTTGAGGAGAGGAGAGAGTGACAAAGAGGAGGAAGAGGAAGAGGATAGCGATGGCCTCGCGCAACGACTGAGAACCGGGAATTATTTTCGGGGTGGCTTATTATCAAGAAACGCGAAGGAAACAAGGCAAAGGAGCGGGAGGGGCGGCGTAGAAGGGAAAGGGAGGGTTGGCTGCGCGGAAACGAAAGTAACGAGCTTCCTCGGCAAATTTTTTCTGCCAGCCCTGTCACGGAAAATGTCGACGCCGCGATTTCGCTTGCCAGTGTCACGCGACGACGCCGACGTTCAATCGTTCCTCGCGCGCCCCTTCTGAAACCGCGCCGTACCAAAGCGGTTCTTCCCTTACGCGAGTAGTTAATTTCGTTCCCCCACGAACGCGTGTTTCTTTCCCCGATTCCACCGGAAAGCGTACGTATCCTAATCAACGCGAAAGGAGTAATTTTGATGCGTTTATGACTGATTCAGTTGACAACAAAGTGGCGGAAATTTCTGAAAAGCCAGATGCATTACTCTTAAACACATTTGTGTTATTTCGTCGACGTGCGAGAAATATCTGTTTTTAATTATTAATTTATTATTGATTCTCTGTTTGATCGATAAGAGGGTAGCGGAAGAAGAAAGGAGTAAAATAATTTAATGCGCGGTCAATTTAAATTCCAAATTTAAAACGCCGATCTGTTAAAATAATTATATATGTGTATACATACTTGTTAATTATTTGAATGAATAATTTATAAATTATTGTCGTTTCATATAAATATTTTTATAGATAGCCATATATTTAGCCATATATTTAGATAGATAACCAATCTGACTTGCGTCAATTTGTACTCAAGCTCACGTAAAATTTTAAAAGTCGAGCAGACGTAATTATTGAACTCCTACGTTTAAAATTTATCTTGATTCAAGGTTCCAAAACTCTTCATTTCTTCTCTACGAGATCTATAAAAGAATTGATGCATTTATTCTTGAAGATTTGCGTTCTTTCGATTCATCAATGCTGAGACGAAGAAAAAAATATGGGAAAAGTATTTCCTTTTGTTTGCGATTCTTCCGACTGTCGGTAAAGAATAATTTCCATTCGACGCGAGAAGAATTCGATTTCATGCGAAAGAATTTTAACAACGTGAAAAAGTTGCTGCCGTGAAATAATGAACATCAATGTGAAAAAGGAGACGTGAAAAGGGAACGAGCGAAAATTTTCAATCGACCGACACGGATGAAATAGCTGAAATTTTAAAAGGAGAAAGTCCCGGAAAGAGAAATTCATATCTGATTCTGTGTGAATCCTCTCGCGTCGGATAAATTTCCAACACGCGCGTGCTCGGCGGAGACGTTAAAAAGTTCATGGCAACGGGATCGCAACGCGAAACTTTCTGGGGACTTGTTGATCGAGCATAAGAGAAGGTAATTTACATTGTAATAAGAAAGTATGTTTCAGGAACAGCGTCTTCCGATAACGAGGGTTACGGCAAAGTTCGAAGGCTAAGTCAACCTGACGAATTTCTGACGCGAACTAACTGCTGTTGACGGTGACTGAGTACTAAGAGCACTGCACTCCGAGAGAGATGAATGTTAGAGTATTTAAAGGGGAAAGGATAGCCCCGCGCCGTCGCGCCTGCTAAGTGAACGAGTCAGACTTTCCGCGCATTTAAACCTTACATAGAATGTAATAACGTAAGATGGAATGCAAGCCCTTTTAAAACTGAGACCAGAACGAAGAATTTGATCTCCCTTCCAATTTTACAACTGAATTAATATTTGTAAATTTCTCGCGATTAGCCACGACACGTCCCTTGAAAAAAAGAGAAAAAGAAAAAAAAGAAATTACGAGTAGGAATAATTCAGTTTGGAGAACGAGAGAGATGTCACCGGCGGTAACAACGACGATGATAAAGATACTAATAAACGTAATGGCGTAACTAGCGTTTACGACGATTCGAGCTGGCTTGGTTCGTCGTTCGTACGAAGCCAACGGCGAGGGCAACGGTCGGTGCAAAAAGTGCCATGAACTGGCACGAAACAGCGTGCTCTTCATGGCCTCGGCACTTGCCAGCAGGGTTGCGCATTCATTCTCGTGCGGCTGGACATCTACTAGATGTTCTGTTAAAATATCAAGCGGTTGCTGAGCCGCGATATTGCGCCGTTATTTTTACGCTGGTGTAATATTTCCTATACGTTTCCTCGGCGCTTTTCGCTACAGTGCCTTTCCTACCCGACCCCGACCCTCGACCTGTGTTCCAGAAATGATAACCTCGCCGAAATCCCCTCGAAAAAGCAACGACGATCGAAGAGAACAACGAAGGATATCGGCGGCTAATTGCACGCTCGTACGGGGAATAAAAGGCCGAAGAGAAATCAAAAAGTCGAATTATCCGATAGCGAAGCCCACGACACGCTGCAGCTGGTACGTGCAGAGAACGCGTTATAGAGGAAACGAAGGCTCTCTGTGGAAAGTGGAGGGCCGTGGAAGCGAGAAATCGCTATCAAAGGCGATCCACCGGCCGATTCCCTTTTTTCCTCATTTGTTCCATTTTTTTTCCCCCGCCCGATCTCCACTCTGCTTGGCAGCACAAACGAAATAAAACGCGAGAGCTTCGGAAAAACACGAAGAGAGAAGCGGACGAGAAAGCAAAAGGAGAAAGAGGGAGAGAGAGCTGGGATGGTTAAAATTTAAACCAGTGTTCCGGATCGCGGCGAGAGACCGACGAATTCATTTGCAGAGAACGAGGCGCCTACTAGTTGCATCGTTGAAATATTAAACTGCCCCCGTGTCGAAGGGGAAACAATATCGTGCTTATATTTCGCTCTGTGTGTCTACGCGTCGCTCGCGTCGGGCTGACGTTTACGCGATACATCATTTACGATGCGACGAAATAAAAAACGAAAAAGAAAAAAAAAGTTGAAACGAGAGAGGAGAGAAAGAAAAGGAGGAAAAACGAACGAACGCGAAAAAAGAAAGGAACAGAGAGGAGGGTGGGGGAAAAGAGAGAGAGAGAAAGGGAGAAAGAACGAAAATGGACAAATTTATGTACAAGTCCGGGTAATGTAAATAAATCGAATACAGGCTGAAAGCTGAAGGCTCGCCGCGCGTTCACAGCGAATGGACGTCGCGCGTATTCATTTTCATGAAAGCGGATGTCTACCGGGTTGCCGGCCTGTTAAAATTTCTGGCCGCCGCACTCTGCCTCCTCTATACCCTGTCCGTGCTAACTTACTTTCAAAGGTAGCAGCGAGCTAACCGTGTCATCAAACTTTCGCGCTTTTTCATTTCGCCCGCTATTTATCGCGGCCGCTTGAAACCCGGCCGCCGAGTGAAATACTCGCCTCGGTAACAAAGAGTAATTGCCAGATAAAGTCGCCGGCGTGAAATTCCTAATCAACGTAGGATAAATCAACGAACAACTATCCATTAAACTATCTCTTTCTAATGGGTCCGCGCGTCGCTTAATTCACGTCGATTTACAATACCGCGTTTAAAATACAGCGACGAGAAGTATACGTCCACTCTATTGGCTGGTTAAGAGAGAGAACCAAGTTTCGTATCGACCAAGCTGGCTTGCGGATTAGCCCGGCGGAGGAGTCGAATGCGCGATAAATCCATCGGCGCGGGCAGAACCTTGGGAACTGAATGCGCATCCGCCGCCGCTGATTAACCCGTCGCGAATCCGAGTCTCTGGCGAGGATAAATCGCGGCCTCTGGGAGAGAGAAATTTTCGCCGGCGCAGAAGCACGCGTAAATATTAACGAAAAGAGGAGAGTACGCACGCGGCCCGAAAAGGGAGCGCGGCAACGCAACGGGAAAGGGAACTGGGTGTATTCTTGGCGAAAAAAAGAAAGGGTAGAGAAGAGAAGAGAAGAGATGAGAAAAAGCGGGACCATGAATCCTCCTCCCCCCCATTGAGAGTGCATTATTGCAGGTGCAACGGGAGGCTGGTAGACGCGTCGAGCTTCATAAAAAGCATTAACACCGCGAGGGCGCGAGCAGGGGCTCGCAGAACCGTGTCCTTCCTCCTTTATTGGCAGCTCCTTTCAATGTCGAGTGGCGGCAGCGTCTCTTTTGTATGGGCCTGTACATCCATGCGCCGATGGAACGTTTAAGGGTACGGGGTCGTGGCACGAGAAGAAGGGCGTCATGTGGCGGTAAGTGGGCGGGGTGCGAGACAAGGGAAGAGGAAAGAACCCCGAAAAAAAGAGAGAGAGAGAGAGAGAGAGGGAGAGGGAGAGAGAGAAGAAAAAGAAGAAAAAAAGGAAGAAGTGAATGGTGATGCACAGATGCGACGGATGTGACGATGTTCCTCAAGCCAGAAGATGAACTCCGCTTCGTGTTTGTGTGAACGCACGTGTTCTACACTCGGACGCGTGTGAGTACGTTTCTTTGAGCCTTGTATATACTACATATACAAACATATGTATACGCGATCGAGAAAGTTAAATGCGACTGTGAACTCGATTCGTCGTCGGTGACGAGTATCGCGTACCGTTTAAACTTCGCGTAGGGATAGGTCTGGCCGAAGACGATAGCTACGACCCTGAACTTAGCCGAACTGCTATTTCTGCGTACGGACGTGGAAACGTCACGAGGGACACCCGAGAATTATGGCCCCGAGCCGTGCTCCGCTCTAGCCAACGATCGAACTTGTTTCTTTTCGACATTGGCGTCGGCCGAATATAAATGGCTTCGGGTGGCAAAACCGACTTACCCAACTCTCTCTCTCTCTCTCTCTCTCTCCGTTGCTTCGACAGGTCTCTCCCAGACGCTTCATGGGTGTTCCCACCGTGGAACGATAGACGCGTGATAGACAAATTGAAATCGCAGAATCATCGCAGCAATGTATCGCAACGGACCGAGAAAGGCCGCTGCCTCGACGTTATAGACTCGATAATCTTGATAATAATATCGATTGCGCCAGACGTTCGCATTATCCGCTATTAATGGGAACACCCACGTTAGGTTCTTTGGATCGGTCTGTGAAATTAATACGAGAGAACCGGCTCGTTCAACCGCAGCACGCTGTTTAAATTTATCAACCATCGTCGATGGCATCTCTCGTCGGAAAAAGACGTTGGAAAGACGTTAATTGAGATCCCGCTGTTTATGTGAGAAAAGAGTGGCATTAATTGTTAAGGGAGACTGGTTTCGACGATGACACGATTCTTGTTACGTTGATGGCCAGGAAGGTGTGTGTAACTGGGCGACGTTGGTGGAATCTCGGATGAAAGCGAAAGAAACTCGCGACAAATTTACCTCCGATAAGATAACGCGAGTCCGTTTCCTTCGTATTTTACCCCATTAACGCGGTATGACGATAAACTCTCTTTAATTAGCTGAACCTTATCATCGAGAGCGCTCGGGGAACAGTGAATTACAATCGTCGGATAAAACTGGTGAAACGTGAAATTCTACCCTGCGAGCGACATCCCCGCGCGAGGAACGCGGCAGCGGATCTCTCTGTCCTCGAAAATTTTTACGCATCCTCCTCCTCGTGTTACACCAGTGTCTTTGTGCCGGCTCTCGTTTCCCGTCGCACACCCGATGCTTCATTACGACGTATAATTAAAAACCGTCAGGGGTGAAGTAGCTGACGCGTCGCCACCCCCGATCAGGATAATAACCCGGCCAACAAAACGTTGCGTTATTCCGCCATTAAACAGCTCCGTGCAATATCCCGGCTAAATGTCCGCGACTTCTTTCCGCCTCGACGATAACGTTTCTCGATAATTAATCCTGGCACCTGTCCAAATTTCGTGGCCCCGCTAATTTTTACGAACAAAGCGCGCCAGTCGCGTTTGTAATGGCACCTCGCTCCAGAAATACGGTCGATGAACTGTTGGATTTCGTAAAGGCGTAAAGGCACTTGTAATTTCAAGAGGGTTGCAATCGTGGTCAAGGAATGACGTTACAATGTCTCGAGTTTGGTTTTTTTTCTTTTTTTAATAAGCTTTCAAATTTCACATGAGATTTATTCGCTGTAAATGTACCTTAACCATTAATATCTTATGGGTCGTTTATACGTTTACGTTACACGTTTTTAAAAACGATAGGATACATGCAGACGCTTCAACGTTCGGCTCAGCAAGCAAAACAGACATGGTGGTTGGTAAAAACAGTTTCAAACTACTTAGCAGTTGATATAGGTTGGATCTTTGAGACTTCTCGAGTTTGGCTGATGATGGAAAAAGAGCGCTCTTCTTTTCACACAGTCATTTTATATTTTTGTTTATGGCAAGTCGAAGAGAGGGATCAACTACTCGTTGTCAGTACCGAGCCAATATCGTCAGGTTTGTCGTCCAACGATACTGTCTTTCAAAAAATTACTCCCGTAGCTATTAACTCCTAAATAAATTCATATCGAAAACATCGTGTCGGAAGGACGATTTGAAAATCGATGCCAGTCAATGGACAGATTCTTACACGCCGCGAATCCAAAGCGTCCCCCGTGTCAGTCAACGACAGGCGATTCTTCTTCGCGGATATATTCGAGAGAAAATTACAACACGCGGTCGTGTAAATTATCCGGGAGCAGCGACGTGCAACAAAAGCGGCGCAACGCTGCGTAAATTCCCGCGGGACAGACGAATTCGTACGAACGTGAAGAACACGCGAAACACAGGCCGGTGAAAGCGGCGTGTGTCTCTGTTCCGATGTGTGTTCTCTGTGTGTACGTCTAGAAGCCCCGGCATCGCCGATAAATCGTTCATCCTGAATAAATCAATTTTTCCCGGCGGCTTCCGCTCAATTGGAAGCAGTCCGTTTGCATTGTTTAACAGCGAGCTGCCCCGATACGAACGTGTATCCGCGCGCAGCTATGGCCGGTTCCTTTACGGGTTTATGCCAGTTTCCAATATCGTGTGAAACCGCAGTTGCGTGAGAACCGTTGGTTACCGGTACGAAGCCAATATCCGGCCTTCGTAGTTTCGCCCTTCGTGGAAACTGGCCGAGATTAAAAGTAGTTAGCATTTAGATAAGGGCATTAAACGGGCGGAGTTTACCCGGGGACAGGGCGAAAATCTCGCTTTGGGAAACGCCTCGCTCCGTTTCTTCTTTTTCGTTTTTTTTTTTTCGTTTTTTGTTTTTTCCTTTTCGTCGATCCTTCTCCCTCCGTCTCTCTGGCGATCGAGCACAGGTCGGACGACCGACGGACAAGACCTCGAAAACGTGAAAGATTTTCTGTGTAACGCGACACCGTAACAGCTGCGTCCTGGTTTTCGAAAACGCGTTCATCACCCGCGTTACGTAGAAACTCCTAGACCGTTCCTGCGTGCGCTGTGTTTATTCTGACACAGTGGCTGACGGTGTTTGAAAAAAATATCGACGAGAGGATCGAAAGTGGACAAGAAAAATAGAAAGATACGGATTCGATCGACAGACGGCTCGTTTCTGAAACGAATGTGATCGGTGTGTGCAAGTGTTGTAAAGAATACAATTATACAAATCGATGTTTATTCAAGTTTGTCCAACACGTTCGACAGCTCATACAGAATTGACTTCCGAGTGTCATTTATGATCTTCACATCCCTTCTAGGGATTTTATTTAATTTTATAGTTCCTAGAAGGTCCTTTAATGTGAATTCTATTGCAAAAAATATATAATCACACAATTATACGCTCGTACAATTCGACAATTTTATTCAAAAATGCTACAACGGATTAACCTTCGTTTTACTTCCGAGTGTCACTTATAATCTTCAGATAGCACTCTTATGTTGGATTCCGTGTAATGGAGTCAACACGCTTACAATTTGGAAGACTTTATTCCTCGTTACAATCGTGGTCGTGTATGATGTAGGACGATACAGAATGATATAGAATGTTTAAGGCTCTTGAATATGATGTAGAATGATTTATGCTAAGCTAAGCTCTTAACGATATAGAATGATGCTAAGCTATGCTATTCTGTACGCTACTGTAGCATGGTATTCTATTCTGTCTCTCTGAAACATGTCCTTATATATATTTGGTTATCATCATCGAGTGGAAGGGGAAGGAGTATAGATGACCAAGTATTGGATCTTGCCCTTATTCACAGTCCACTTTCATGTGGACTGTTGCTAGCTCGTTGTCAGTATTTGCATAGATCCAATATTGTCTGGATTGGTCATCCAACACTTATTCCTTCTAGGGACTTCACCGTTCCTAGAAAGTCCGGCGATCCTTTGTGTCTTTCTTCAATGTGAATTTTATTAGTACCATCGACTTCCTTTACAGCGTTGAACCACAAAGTTACGACCGTTTTCGCGCGTCTTCTCTCAGTGGTCGGACAAGGTTCTATTTCACGTTCGCGACGATTGATTTCCCCCTTCCCCCTAACCGGCGTGAATTTTCCCCGGTTTTTCTCACGATCTGATCAACCTATTTACCGATGCCACGTCCCCGGTACGCGCCGCACTTGGCTAAACCAGAGAGAGCGAAGGGATCCGTTCAAACAGAGAGCGGAGCCGCAAGATAAAAGGGAGAGAACGGCGGTGAACGAAGGAAGGAACGAGCGGCTGGGTCGGTGTTTTACAAGGAATCTCGCTCGGAAAGTGTTCCACGGACGCATCGGGAAAAGATAGCGAGCGAGGTACGTGACGCGAGGACGCGCGAAGAATGTTTAACGAGCGGCCGCTAAGACGGCGAGGAAGGATGCTCGGCCGAGGCCGAGACGGGGGCGAAATCGTGCGAATTACATAACGTGCGAGTCGCGGCTAAGTGAATTTTAACGTACACGTAGCTTCCTTGCTGCCTTGCAACCAGCTTCTGGCCTCGACGCGTTCGAGCAAAACCTCTCATCCCTCTGGCCCATCTCCGACCGCGAAACGAAATCAAAGCCAGGCCACCGAGATAGAAAGAGAGAGAGAGAGAGAGAGTATCACCGAGGGTAGCGCGGGTAACGCGTCGGCGAGAAACTTTTAACGAGTATCGATGAGAACGATCCTCCTACCTATCCCTCGCTCGTCAACGGTGCAAAGTTTTCGTCGACCGTTTCCTTTTTGCTCGCGATCGACTCGGCTGTCGCGAGCGCGGACGATCTTCTCCCAGAAGCCGGAGAGGAACCTTCGCGACTCCTTCGGATCGTGTGTCGCTAGCAGACAAGCCGAGAAAATTATGCAAATAGTACCCCGGCCAGGTGAACCGCCCCCCCCCTCCCACCGGTCAGGTTAAAAATTACGTTGCACCGTTCTCTCGTTGCAGTGCTCGTCGGCTGTCAGCAAGCCGAGTTAACGCAGAAATCTCGCGACCAGGCATGGATGTTAACGCAACCTGCTATTATAGCGTGTTAACCGAGCATCACCGAGCGCCGTAATCAAATTGCACATCGGCACAAATTAATATTGACGTTGCTAACTGCGTTACATTGTCTGTGCGTGTTAACCACAACTCGATAACACGCCCGACCCGAGAAACCGAGCCACGAGGGTGAGCGTCTTCGGTCGACAAATTAGGCCTCTCGCGCGAGAACGCGCGTTTAAATCACGAGAGGGTGGCTGGCTCTCCACCTTTCGTCCGATTCCTCTTCTCACGGGGTAATTCGTCCCGCGGGAATTGCAAATGCCTCCCGTTCAAAGAGAAAAAGGGAACGTCGTTCGCGTTACGCGTTTATCGAGTAGGCAACTTTCGAACCTGGACAAGTTCCCAAAAGTCGAACCGAGGTCGAGTTACCGCGTTTATCGCGTCCACGTCGCGCGAGCCGCGTTTTTTTTTTTTTTTTCTTTTTTCAGCGACGTCGCGTCGTCTCGCTAGCTTCGACAAAAAGCTTCGGAAATTGATCGAGCACCCGATCGGGAAACTCCACGTCGATCACGATCTTCGCTTCGAGTCGAGTCACTGCGCCCCGGGACTCGGAATTCTTCGGCAAGTATCGAAACCTTCGTCCCTCCCTGGTTGGAAAGTTCTGCTTGCCCGTTTAACGTCGAAGGGCCTTCGATTACAATGGCTCAGACATTCGAGGAATTTTACCAAGGCTGTTCGAGACCGGCGAGGAAAAACGCCGGCGCCGAAAGAATTATCGGAGCTGATTTATGGAGAAAACACGCGGGGCCTCGAGGTTGTTTCCCCAAAGTGTCATTCGAGAATGTGAAGCCAGCCGTGGATGTCCTACGAAGGCACGAAGACGCCAAACTCTCTCGTCGCCATGTAACTCTCTATGTATATGCACGTACATACATACGTATTGTATATGTGACAGAAATATGCTTCGAACTTCCGAGAAATGTCTCGCGAGTCGGTGGTTCAGAAATACAGAGGAACCTTCTTTTTGCTATCGGGAGAGCGTCCATATTCTTCCCGAAGTCAGAATGTTACGCGACAAGTACAATTTAACAGCCGACTCTGTTTTGATTCGACGTGTTTTCTATATTGTCGAATCATTCAAAACCTCGCAAGAAGTTATAATTAAGAAAAATCATACTTTACAGTTTTACAGAATTTATTCGAACGAGGCACTCGCTGCAATTTTAACACTGGGTGTAATGCTACTCTACTCTACTGACTATAGTCTGGACTCTTTTTGCCGCGTTTATAGACCTATATATATCATTTCCGATTTGCACTGTGGATCCTAGCCTAAAGTACCTATGGACGAGTCATGTATGACAAATTCCTAACAACGTTCAACGCTTTATTTCTTAGTGCTACGCAGGCCGGCGATATTTTGCAAATGACCGGCACTATTTTGTGGAATAAAGATAGAAATTAAAGCAACTTTAGTACATCATTACGGCAAGGTTCTACTACGAAAAATTAAAATTAATAACAAAAAATAATATTTTTAAAAATATATTCGATAACTTTCTTTCATATGGTAAGACTCAAAACATTTCATCTAAACATAAGGGTGTATCTTACAAAATTCTTTCCCCGCAAAAAATAAACTAAAGTATTAGGTATACGCATAAATAATGTCGTTTTTCGATACTGAAAATTCTATTTTATTTAAGAGTTACTATAGTTTTTATCTATAATACAATCTCCATCGTTATTGACAATCTTCGTCCATCTCTCTGACAAAATTTCTACCCCCTTTTTGCAAAATGAGAGTGATTTCGAAGTAAAATATTAATCAAATGTTTATTGATTTTGAAAATACGACGTTGTCAATAGGTATACCTAATGGTAAAATACACTGTATTTGTATATTAGAAAAAATACTTGAGATGGCCATAAACAAATATCAAACGCGTTTCTTTTAAAATGCTGCAATAAATATACCCTCTTTTGGCGTCAAACAGGTTTATAAAAATTAAAGTTTCTGACGATGCATGCTACATAGAGTTATCATTTCACGTACAAGTTGAAATGGAAAATGGAAAATTTCTGCTATCTTTTTTAATGAAAAAACCTTCGTTAAAACGTGTACAAAATTTTCCACATCAGTTTCCCTGACAGTACACTAATGTGTTTTAAACGAACGTTAGAATTGAAATTCGCAAATGACGCGAAAATGCATATTCTACAAATGACATTTGTCGTAATTGCGACGCTGGCCTGTATAGCATTAATAAAACTGACAGGCATCAGAAAATTCTCGGGCCAGAGTTTTCTCTCAATTTCTCTTTGCTCGTTACTTCAAACTTGTATCTTTAAATTTCGCAACAATGCAGTAGAAGAATGAGTACGTGAATCGACCAAGTTTCAGATATTTTCACCGACACCGAATCTGGAACAAAGACTCACCAGAGAGACCGTGAGACTACGGACATGTTCTTCAATCCGAAATCGACTATTACGTAGCTACTCGATGAACGATTCGCCACTCGCGCGTCGATCATAATCCGATGGCCAGAAAGCGCCAAACCGTTGAAGTTGAACACCGTTGAAGACAAACAGCGGATTACAAACGCGGATGGAGATGCATAATGCACGGTTATCAGCGAAATCGTATTACTGTCGAAAACCGGCGGCATTATCGTTATCAAGCAGGCTTTAGTAGCTGTAGGACAAGGTGTAAGGGCATGCCGAATGTTGTTCCCGAAATTAACACTCCACGAAGGGAACACGTAGGGGGCCGCGGTCGCTTGCTATAGACACCGATTAGTACTATTCACGTGCATTCCGCGCGGCGTACACGTGTCTCTGCTACGAACGTCATTTCCATTCAATCGAGATCCCATTTCCCCGACGGGGTGGCGGCGGTCGCCGTGTCAACCGACCTTTCGAAACAAATCTCTCCTCTCCTCCTCTCGCCTCGCCTCGCCTCTCGCGCGTGTACGCGCGATTTCGCCGTGCCCACCGCTGTTCCGGACGCGCCACCACCGTTACAAAACGATCGTCCGCTACGACGAGGAGGCGTCGATTAGCCCCGACAACTTGCCCGACCGTAATAGCCGGACGATAATGGCCAACAACCGTTGCTCCGTTTCACCGGACTATATATTTCAAGAAAATATATACTCCAGTCCGATTGAAAATCGGACGAGAGCGCGACATGCCTCGGGGATTAAGCAGACACGTGTGTGTGTGTGTGTGTGTGTACGCGATACGGGTGGCGTTTCACCGACGATTCGAAAATCCCAAGTTCGAAACGAATTCCCGTTCCATCGGTGGAGGCGAGGCGAGATCTTTCTCGCGTTTCTTTCCGGGAGCAACTTCCGGTTGACGCACGGGAGGCTCCATTGTTGCACAGAGAAACGTCGTCGTCTTGAAATTTATCGAACGAAGGTACAGAGAGGCATGTTTCGATTGGTCACCTCGTTCTTTCTTTCAAGGTAACGTCAAGTGGAGATTCGTGCGACAAAAAAAAAAAAAAGAAAAAAAAAGAAAAAAAAAGAAAAAAAGGAAAGGTCGAACTATTGTCGGATGACCAACCCGGACAATATTGAATCAGTGCAAACGCCGAGTTAATAACAGTCCACATAAATGTGAATAGTTAGTCATAAGAATCAGATCCAGTAATTGGTCATCTATGCTCCTTCCCCTTTCACTTCGAGACGATGATAATCAAAAACATAAACATACAAGGACGTGCTTGGAAGAAGCGAGGCACACTCTTTTCCTCAAAAGTCCGACAATAGACCTTGTACAGGACCACGATTCCAACAAAGAATAAACCTCTTCAAAAAGTTATAAGCGTGTTAATTCCATTACACGAAATCCAACACTGTTACAATTGTGTTTCGCGTCAGGAAGAATCGGATGTTGGTATCGTTTGCAACGTGAACCACGATAAACCAGCAAACAAACGGCGAGGCCGATGGCGGCGATCGGAAGCGGGCAATAATCGTAAAACAAGCCCCCGGTGGTAAGTTCCTATCCTGCCCGAGGTCGTTTCGAGGAACGCGTCGAACAGGTGGGATCTTCCGGTCTTTCTCCTAACCCGTGGATGAAAGAAAGACTGGTTTGCTTTATCTCGAACTCTCCTTTCGAAAGAGAAAAAAAAAAAAAACACGCGAAATTCCATCAGGAGATTGCTCGTCAACTGCAAGTCGGCGGTCTTTCACCGCCCAGGGTGAAGTTCGCAAGCCAGGAGGAGGACGATGCTCGAGGCGATCATCGGTAGATTGGGGCTGGTCCACGTGCACGCAAAGTCCTCCTCGGGCTTTCTCGCTCGCCGAAGCGAAAAGGAAACTGGCCGTCGGCTAGAGACAGAGAGGGCAGAGCAAACGAACGAATCGACAAACGGATAAATATATAAACGCAAAACGCGGAACATCTGCGGCGTTGCGTGGACGAAGAAGCCGCGGAATTTTGTTGAAATCCTGCGGCCTCGTTTGCTCTATCCATCGTGTCAGGAATTCCCACAAATTCGACGCTTTACGTCAATGGGATTTTCATCCCATTGCCGCGGCAGGATCAATAATAGAGGGGCAAGCGTCTAGACAGGGCCGCAGGGGTTGGATTTTCGCGTTGACTGTGCACTGACTCCCGGCCGGCTAACGCCGGGCGTTAAGTCAAAGGTCTTTCGCGGCGGATTTATCGAAGGGTTGTCTTTCGCAGAGAAAAGGGGCTGACCTCGACGAGTTAACCAAGCCTTCCGGCACTCGCGAGCCACCCTCGGGCCTTTCTCCTCCACTCCTCGGGAAGTTTCCTCGCAGATGGCCTCTGAACCTCGGCGAGTTTCCCAGAAACGAGCCGGAACATGGTTCGCGTCGCGAGAACAGCTGTTTCGAGAACCAATCCACCCCCGATCGGATCGCGACCTCGGATTTTTACCAGAGGCGGCTCCCGTGACTTACTCTGACGTCGAAAGTCGTAACCCGTTTCCGGTGGTCCTCCCCTACCGATTTCCTCACGAAAGAAACTTTGTACTCACGCGAGAAGTGAATTACGACGAAAGAATCGGCTACGAGGAGGAAAACGCGGAAGAGATATTAATAAAATGTACAGGGTGGGAGGGTGGGAGGGGGGGGGGAGGGAAACGTGTTGGCAATATGTCTATGATACGCGTGGCATAACGTATTAAGTCTCTCGTCGAAACGCCATCGCGTTCAGGTGACGCTCCGTTCTCGTATAACGGGTCGATCTATGAAAAATGAGCTCGAGGAATTTACGTTCAACGGTCTCAAAGTGACGCTTAATAGCACGATGCGCGGCGGCTTGGTGTAGAAATTACGTCGATAATACTCTATCTCAAGTGTTTCAAAAGCGAATTTTTGTTACGTAATTAAGTGGAATTTCGATGCAATTTTCTCGCAGAGGGTCTTTATAAAACATAAATTGATCCACGTGCGTAACACGCGGTTGCTCGTGAAACTATTTGAACATTGTACATTAACACACAAACGAATTACAATTTTTACACACATTTTGTACACGCGCCGCGATCGATTTCAAATTTTACCAATATAATCTTCTCTCACTTCGACGCACTAATTTAATACGAATTAAATTTCAAAGAGCTCCATATATAACTTCAAGTTTCTACGACGAAAACTCGAATACCGCATTGCTGTGTTAAATCGTAAGGACGTACCTGTAACCTTCGCCAAGAGTTGTAGCACGAAAGTAGTTGACAAATCCTTGACCGCACTGTTTATACGTCACACGTGTACGAGACCGATAAGTACTGAAAATCGTTTTTCCAATGTCGTTCGTCGACCAGACACGCTCATTCGGATTAACACGGCAATTGTACGATTGTTGTTACACCGCTATCATACGCATCGAAACACGAGGCGAACAAAGCAGAACACGTTCACCGAGAATAATCTGAATCGTTCAACTTACGCGCAATTTCTGTCAGCGCCATTTCCTCCCGTAGAAAAGCAACCTCGATCGGCTTCTATCGCGATCTCGTTGGAAATCGAATAACACGGAATTGCGACGCGAACGCGGCTGATTTATAACGTGGATGTCTCGGAGCAGCCTTCCAATGCGTCCTGGAACCACGCATACGCGAAAGAAAGCAGATACGCGCGCCGTGTCCAACAGATTCGTAGAGCAGGATTCAGTGATCAGAGTCGCGCACGACTCGTCGCTTTACGAGCTGGTTCCTCGTGTTTACGAGCGGCATTGGCATAAATACTACCGAGCACAGGAGGGCGGCGATGCGTTCCGTTCGATAGTTCGGGGTCGACTGAACTTCGTCACTAACTCGCAAGTGACAAAAAGTGGTTTGCGAAACAGTATCGGGCAAGTTTGTCTCCCTCGATTCTTCGCCGAGTCATGTGTATCGGTCGTCCTAAGGAATCAAAGTACAAATAGAAAAACGAGAAATAGTTCAGCACCGCAGTAAACGTAAGCCAGTATTGTAATATTTTTACATCCAGAAGTTGCAGAGTTCTGTCCTGTTTTGTCTCGTCTTGTGCGAATAAATAGTGTTGGATGACCAACCCAGACAATACTGGATCTATGCAAATACTGACAACGAGCTAGCAACAGTCCACATGAAAGTGGACTGTGAATAGTTAGTCATAAGGGTATGATCCAGTACTTGGTCATCTATGCTATTTTCCCTCCCACTTGAGGATGATAACCAAATATATATAAGGACATGTTTTAGAATAGAATAGTCAGAGACAGTATAGAATACTACAGAATACTACAGAATAGCATAGCTGAGCTTAGCATAAAACATTCTATATCATTCTACATCATCCTACATCATACACGACCACGAACAAGGAATAAACTCTTCAAAATTATAAGCGTGTTGACTCCACTACACGGAATCCAACAATAGTTCCGTGAAACGGTGAAGTATAATTTTTAATTATACCCTTGCAACGTAACAAAACGACGAATCTTGTCGATCACGTATTCGACGTGAGAGAATATTCAAGCTAACGCGATCGTGCAACGTTTTCGGCGAACGTTTCATTAGCGCGATTTATTCGCGGTGTGAAATCGTCACGTTAATTCCTCTCGTGAAATCGGCGAGACATATCTCGACGAACGTGCTTTCGTTTTCGTTCGGTCGTAATCGATGTACTCGGGAACATACGCTCTTCACTCTCGATGTACGAAACGCAACGGTGTCGCGTTAACGAACGTGCGGAACTCTCGGTTGTGGCGGAATAGTTGGCCCGCGCGCGGAAAAATTCGTAACGTATTCCTCGAAAAGTGAGAGAGAGAGAGAGAAAGGGACGCAATTTAGATGCAAATTGCAATCATATCGATGCCTCGATCTCGCCCCGGTAGTACCTCGAAATCGATCGACGTTGTTTTCGTCCCATAACTTTTTCACCAGCCCGGGGGGGGGGGGCGGTCACCCCACGGGAAGCGGCGTTTTCTCCTCGCGGTGATCCCTTTGTCCCGCTATCGTAGGTAGTACTTGCTTTCGCCGCGTAAACTTTCAAACGTATCCTAGTATTCAAATCACGCCCGCTTGTAACCGGTGGTTACTTTAATAGCGATGAGGAGAGATAGCGCTGGCTGGAGCGAAGGCGCGGAACAGTACGTCGGAAGCTTCAGCAGGTTTCTACGATCCGGATTCTCTTTCCCTCCCCCCCCTCTCTCACTCTCTCTCTATCTCTTCGTCTCTTTCCCCTCACAAATAGGTCGTTGGTCCTTTTAGCGTGCGTTCCGGAAAGAGGGGAAAAACATTCGCCGGTAGAGAGAGAGAGCATTTTAAATTCAAACGAGTCCCGATTACGCCCATTCGGCGAACACCCGCTGGATTACGCGGGGTCCCGAACTTTTCCAACGACTCTCGCGTAACAGACAACCGTCCCTCCTCTCTCTCTTTCTTTACCCCATCGTCGTCTATACACCAGTCTACCACTCCATCCGGTCTTCTCCTCTCTGCCCTATTCCCTCGTTCTTCTTTCTCTCTGCCCCTTTCTCTCTCTCTCTCTCTCGTATTCTCTCCAAGTGGTCCGCCATCCGCGGTTCCTCCACGCGACCGTTTGAAATCCTACGGGTAATAACGAAGAGTGGCGACGCGGGCGACTTCCGCGTAGCGGCGTGATCGCGCGAATCCGTACATATATATATATATGTATATGTATATATATATATATACATGTATGTACACGAGGGTTCGGTTTCGAGCACCGGGTTCTCGTCCGTGAAACGGACTGGCAAAGACTACCACCGCCCCGGAGATGAGTGGATGTAAAAGGGTCTCGACGAAGAGGCTGACGAGTGGATCTTGAAAAACCGACAGCGTTTTCCTTCCTTCGCTGGGATTCCTTTCTCGTCGGTGTGACGAGGCGCGTTCCCCCCATCCCCACCCCCTTTTGGAGTCGCCATTCGATGGTCGATTGAAGAAATACACTCGACACAGTGCTCTTTCGACTGTGGCACGTTCTTTGACGAGGGAAGCTCGCGTAGAAAAAACGCCAGAGCGGAAGGGAGAGAAAATAGACGAGGAAGGAATTTTATCATCCAATTGTGCGGCACTAAACGGCGCGCGGGATCATGGAACGACGCGGTACGAACGCTTTAAACGCTGATTTCGCGGAAAGCGGATTTCCAAAGCGAGCGTCCGCGCTCGCTTGTAAAATAAGCCACATTAAAAGGTCGAAGAGCTTTCGTTCGATGGGCCGGCCGCGTAAACGAAAAAGCTTACGATGATGGAACGGATTAGCCGAAAGTGCTTTTAGCGAGAATAAACGACGAGCCACGAGCGACGAGAGTCGAACATCTATTTCACGACGGTTTTGATAACGTTTACGCGCCGAGCGTGTGTCCGCCGGTGTCAGCCCGGAGCTGATCGAAAAAAGAAAAACGCGAATACGAAAAGACTCGTCGTTTTCGCGACCGTGGCAAACGTACGGCGAATTACCGGATCGCTCGATGAAATTACACGGTCGACGGTGTAATTCGCGCGAAGCTGCGAGGATCCGCAGGAACTCGTTCGTCGCGACTTCGTCTCGATTAAAAACGGGCCTCGAGCTGACTCGCTCTTACGGAATCAACCGTTCAACTAACCTGTACGCGTTCACCTTCCGCGACACCTCCGTCTCTCCGGATTGACGACGTTCCACGCGCGTTTCAATTAACGCAATGCAACGTCGCTCGTTGGGCCGTTCCCTCCGGGCCATTTCCGAGAAGAAATGGCGCGAGAGAAAAAGAAGAAGAAGAAGAAGAAGAAGAAGAAGAAGAAGAGGAGGAGGAGGAGGAGGAGGAGGAGGAGGAGTGGAGAAAATGATACGTATTGTGCCGGACGAGCGTGGCAGTTTAATAATCTCCCAATTACGAAACAGCCTGGCGACTCTCGACACCCCATCAGCAACCGAGGTTGCCCTCGACGTTCAACCGTGTCGCGTTTAGCCGCGTGCTCCAGGCGTTTCCCGGCGCGAGACGGCGCGAGAGAAAAGAACGAAAGTTGGAAATGGAGGGGAGAACGTTCTCCACTTTCTCTCGATGCAATCGCAAAAAACGTCGCAGACGTCGGACGCGAGGTTTCAGACGCGTTTCCAGCCGTGCTCGATAGCGCGAGTGGTCGCCCCTGAAATGACTAGCAGCGACTAGCACCGAGCCCCAGGGTGGCGAGAGGTGGTGCGAGGGGGTGGGTGGGGGTGGGTGGGGAGCGAAGAGAAGAGAAGAGAAGAGGGGTGTTAGTCGTGGTAACGGCGTCGACGATGCTGGATGTGAAGGGTCTCGGAGCGCGGAGAGAGGCTCGGTGAACACAGAGGGTTGGTGAAAAGGGCTGGTGGAAAGAGCGGCGAGCTAGGGTGGCGAGTGCCGCCACAGCGTTTCTGTGCTCGAGTGTCGGAGACGTCGAGGCCTGGCAGTCGGTGCGTGCCAGAGAAAGAAGAAACCGCGCCGCTGTATAAGAAGGGAAGTTCTCCAAACGACGATTTTCTCCAAACGATACGCGGAGGCTAACGAAAGGGGGAAACGACGACTAAAGGGGAGAAACGAGCTCGCCAGACGCTTCGATCGTTTGTAAATCCGTTTTGACGATCGGCCGCCGCATTCAGGAATAACATCTCTCTCTCTCTCTCTCTCTCTCTATCGAGAATGTGCGAATTACGCATTTCCATCTCTATACGTGATTCTCTTCGGCTGTTTGCAATCGTACGGATCGTCTGGCTGATGTCAGCAGGTCATGTGCATCGATCGGTCGGCGAGTATCCAGCGCGTGATCGTCGAAGATGATGGACTTGCCGGTTACATTCTGCCCTGTCGCTCGTATCTCCGGGGATCCGCAGGTCTCATTGTCGAACGATTCGCACACACACACACACAGAGACACGCGCGCGTATACACGCGTGCAGACACTTGGTATTGATTGCTCGACAGTCGGTGGCTTGCGATTTATGTCGTCGGAGCCACGACCGGAATAACCGATGTCACGCCGAAAATTCACTTTTTTCGCTCGCCACCTGCGTCACCATGAATCCTACCTGACAACCGGAATCGTCCTGACCCCTGTGCAGCCAGCGCGCACAAAAGTACGAAGCCCCGAAGAACGGACGGAATTTATCATCGGCCACGGGGCAAGTTTCCTGAAAAACTTGCTTTTCACTACCTCGACTCGCTCGAACGCACGGTGTTACGCACAGGCGCGCGCGTTCACGGGTACATACTCACATACATATATATATATACACGCGCGATAACACTGTGTGTCTCGCGGTCTCGAGGAACACGAATTCGAACGGCGAGTTAATCGAGAAACTCCGACTCATCGAGCGGAGCGAGCGCGCGGTTCCAACCGTTTCGAGAATATTCTATTATCGTACGCCATCGATTAACGTCGTCTCTTAGAAGTTGAAAACGCGAAAACGAGGATAGCCGGAGCTCGCTGGCTAAACCGCGGGGCAATCGAGTCCTTAATTGGCCGAAGATTGGAAAACCCTCTTTTCCGTTGGATCGCAAAGAGCCAGCGAACTAACATAGTTGATGGTTTTTTTTTTCTCCTCCCCGTCCCTTCCTTTCCTCGACCGTTTCCACCGAATTATCAAGAATCGATAAAATATACGAGGGAGCGAAACGGACAGCCCGAGCTGTCCCGTACTTTGCCCCGGCGACAAAGCTCCACAAGCTCGCTTTAATTAATAATCGTGAAACCAAAGAAGCCGGATCTTCGTTAGTCACGTTAACCGCCATCAGGCTGTCATAACTATCGCCTCGTTCTCGGATTTTCCAATTACGCGTACGTTTCTGAACGCGAGTTAAAAATCTCGCGGACGGGACAGATGTCTCTCCCTTCGGGGGCTCGCGTAGAACCCCGCGACAAATTGCTTATTCAATCCCGACAGAGAAACGGATTTAATGCCATTCCGTATTCTTGGTTCGAGCCCCGAGCCGAGGGCAAATAAAATTCTTCTTGCTTCGTAACTCGCGAGGCGAAAAAGAGGTCGTCGCGTCGCCGGAGTACAAACGAGGTGTAATTTTTAATATAAACGTCGGGAAACGGAATTATGAGCAACGATGTTTCAGTCAATCTCTCGGCTCTCCCTCGCGATTTTTTTTTTCGTGAACTTTGACCAGTTTCGCCCGAGTGGGAGAAAGACGGGACACGCAATTCCCATTCTCGCAATTACCAGACAGAAATACTCGAAAAGTGGAACGTATCCGCTGCTTTGCTTTTGGCAAGTTTCGTTTCTTCTAGAAACTAGGAAAGAATGCGAAAAAAAAAAAAATAGAAAAAACGCGGGGGATAGAAGCGAGGCTTAAGAAGAGGAGTTTAAAAAAGAATCGTATAAGGCAAAGATAATTTCCGCGATAAGACTCTTGGCCCATATTACCCTACTAGTTAATAGGATCTACGTTACTAACTTAGTTTGAAACTTAGTTGGACTTCCCAGAGCGCAAAGAGTCTTCTCCTCTTCTCGTAGTCTTCCGGCCTCTTCTTGCGGACTTGCCCGTAGATTACCGGCGCCTGCTAAGAGCCGAAATCGTTGTACAGTTTGGCCCCGAGATTTCGCTAATCTCGCCCGGAGCATCCTTAACATTCAAATCCTCCCTTTTGCGCCACGACACTTCGTGAACTCTCCGGGGCTGAAGAGAACCGGTAACGCGTAAACGCGCGCTCCGGCGATTTCCAGTTCTCCTCCAATTTTCACTTTCTCGTGGATTTCTTTGATGTCACTTTGGAATTTCGCTCGTTCGCTCGCTCGTCGGCTCGCGACTCGCCTCGGAAACTCGCCGAGTATAATTAATCGCGACGTTTGATTGTTGGCGAGAAAGTTTCGTTTTCGATGGCAGTGCGCTCGGAATTTTCTAAAAATTTCTCGAAACGAAACGAGACTCTGTTTCCGTCATTTGATCATGCAGAGATGTGTAAATATAAACAAGTACTGACGTTTTAAAATCATCGTATCGATGATTTGAGCTGTCACTCAGTAACGAATTTTAACGCGTGATTCGCTTTTCATTGTAAATTTTAGCTACATCCGTAACTTGGTATTTTCCTAATTTTCATAATTTGTTTCTCAAAAAACGCTTTTCAATCGTGGCCAAGTTTAGTCATGGACTTTTCCAATTGACGCTGCAGCGAAATATTTATAAACATCGAACGAAAGATTTTTTTTACGTACGACGATTTCGCTTTTACGATCCGCGCGTCGAATACCTGGATGATTCCCCCAGCGTGTCTAGTGCCTCGCAGTGGAATTTTTCAAAGAGACCATATTTTATTATGAAACATTCTTCGCTCGTTCGGAAATACTTGCCGGATAATTCCCTCGTGGAATACGAGCGTGCACACACTCTCGTCCCGCTCGCGTAGAAACGCGTTTCTCTCGCGGAGGCACGTCGAACGGGACCGTTTAGGAAAGATTAAACTTTTTAAATTCCTATAAATTTCTCGACGACGATAACGAGTTGCTACTCTCTCCCCGTACACATGCTCGCAAACACGCGCAAGAACATCGTCTACGAGATGCCTGCCGCAAAAGTTGTCGCCCCGAGAAATGTTCGAGACAAAGTTTTGTCAACTCCGCGCGCCGACACGGGGGAAAATATTTCGAGGTGTATCGCAACTTTCGTATTAGCCTGCCTGATCGTGGATTCTCAACGAATCACGTGTCTGTTAATACCGCCATTCTCCTCTCGTTCTCAAATTCGACATTCGCGCGAAATGAAAACGATTTTCCGAGATCCTGGATGGATTTTATTTCAGTGATGAAAAAAAAAAAAAGTTCTAAACAATTAATAGAGATGGAAAAATTAATATCCACTGCGAGGGGAGATAGCTCGAGCTCGCCGTTGTTTTTTGCAATTTCGATGGCAAAACACGGATATTAAACAGAGCGAGCGAATATTTAAAAAAAAAAAAAAAGAAAAAAAAAGGTGGGGGAAAATCTGCAAAATGAATCTCGGCTGACGGGATAGAAAAATAATAGCGATAACCGCTGATCCACTTGTCACGTTGCACGCGCCCCGCTCGAAATTGGAAAACCAATCGGTAAGAAATGAAAAATAAATGAAAGTTCATTTCATCACCGCGACCAGGAAAACGAACGGTGTCGCGAAAATCGCGGTCGATGAAACAACCGGATGAAAAGTGGCCGTAAAATCGTTCGTAAGATCGAGAGCGAATCGTGGACACGTTGTTACGCCTTCGCGCGTCTCGAAGACAGCGTCGTTGCTCTTTCTCGTGCCTCGTTACGGCTGGTATCCAACGGAAACGCGGCACGTTTTTACGGCTAGCTGACTCCTCACGGCCAAAGAAAAACGGGCTTCTTCGTTCCGTGCACGACTTAATTATTGTTGAAACAAGCGACGACGTAGGTGGTTTCACGAAGAGAGTGTGTGCACGGCCGAATTTTTTTAACGAGCCAGTTCGTACAACTCGACAAACCAAATAAACCCCCCGTATCTCCATTCCGATGAGAGGATTTATACGATATTGATAACTAAAGTTGAGCATTTCCATACCGTTCCATCGAGCGACGATAGGGAAAAATTTTTTTAAATAAACCGACAGCGTAAATAAACAAATAGGAAACGTAAATACACACCGCTTGAAAATTCGAAATCGCCGCGTGTGAAGCAAAGAAATTTTTGTTTTCAAAAAAAAACTTTTGTTTCCAAAAAAGAAAAAAAAAATAAAAGTCTAGAGTTTTCCGCTGTCCGGGAAAAAAAAAAGTTTTTCCATCGCTTCGAAGCGACAAAAAATTATTCACCTAATGTATATTTAGCGTTCATAAATTCAGACGCAAAACCAAACTCGCGGACAAGTGAATTATTAAGTGAGGATTAAGTAATTATTGAGGGAAGAATCGAATTGTAACGATTCTAACGTGAAAACGGTTGTATTTGCGGAGAAACGCAGTGGCTTAATTATTTTGATCAAAGTGTCTATTGATCAATGTTGCACGAGGCTTTCGATTGTACGTACTTCAGCGAATTTCATCAGGGAATGAACGTGCAATTTTAACGATACCTGGCTGTTGGCCACGCTGATTATAGATTTTAATCTCCCACTGACGAATTAATTACGAATGAAGGGCTTTAGAGGGAGGGGATGCTCGGCCGAATCAACGAGCCAGACGTTCAGCTTGAACAGCTGATTCAATTTGGAGTTTTGCCTCTCTCTTTACATTTTTTTTCGATTGGTCAGCTGGTAAGCAAAAAAAAAAAAAAAAAAGAAAAAAGAAAAAAAAACTTTATGTACACTAACCTACTTTGAACATTTGCGTAAAAAAAATCGGCTGTCCAAACACGATAGAATCGTGTTTACCGACGACGAGTGGACCGGACGGCGTAAAGTAATGGGAATAGCCGCAAGCATATATACGTAACCGATGCGAACAAAGACGCCCCGAAGACGAAGACGAGGAAGCTCGACAACGACGACAATGACGAGAAGCAGCAGCGTTGATCTGCTTTCGTTCGACTCGCGCGTCAAGCGTTCGGAAATTGAGCGCGGAAGATCCGGGTCGGTTGGAGGAAATGAACTCTAAAGCGATTGATTCGTCGCCGAGGCTTTAGACAGAGGATCGAGAAAAGTACACGGAATTATTGCGTTCCGCGAGTCGTGGCCGAGAGAGAATCGATGGTCTGTCGCGGGGTGTCTTTAAAATCCCCTCGAACGTTGTTTGCTGCCGGAGAATCGGAAATTCCTCCAAGTCAATTTGATCTTTGCTCCCGCCTTTTACTTATTGCAACAGCCACGCTGCTCACTCCCCCTGATCCATCGATTCCTCCTCCCCCCCCCTCCTTCCCACCTTTTCTTTCTTTTTGTACGTTTCTTTCCCTTTCTTCTTTTCCCTCTTCCCAGTTTCGAACGAGACCGGTTTATCGGTGGGATTACACGTTCCGCGGGAAGCGATAACGGCGCGCGCGATAACTATAATAACATCAACGCCAACGTTAAGTCCCGTTCTAATCGCACCTTCGCGCGCTTCTCGCGTCGCGGAAGGTTGCAACGGTCTTTGTATAAAACAACAAACCTGCGAATTAATCCGGTGCCGCGGGCTGGACGACGATAGCAGATGGATTTACGACCGCGTCGACAGTCGACGCGCACGACGATGTAAATCAATGGTATCCCGATCGCTTGATAATCGCGCGCCCGGTGATAAACTCGCCTCTTTCCGGCAGTAGCAGTTCGATTTCTCCGACTTGGCCGCCCACCTCTGCCGATCCGATTTTCATTTCCTGCAATGTTGACAACTTTCGCGCCACATCTGCTCCCCCAGACGTGTCGCAGAAACTTCCTCCACGTTAACAAAATGTAACTTTTGTTAAGAGAAAAGCCGAATATTTACTATGAACATTCACCATGTGTTGCGCGAAACATTGGACATTGTGCACATAATCGTATCTGTAGGTAAAATTGGAATGAAGCAAAGGAAGTTACTCTTCATCGATATAGAAGGAGGGAGGATTCTTAAAAATTCACAATTATAAAATGGCGAAAAGTTCTTCTTCTACGTTAACAAAATATAAGTAACTTTTATACGAGAATATCCCAACATTCACCACATGTTATGCGAAACATTGCGTATCATTATGTATCTGTGATTATAAAAATTTGAATGACAAGCAAAGGAAGAATACAGAAGAAGAGGATATTCTTAGAAAGTCGCAATTGTTATGAAATAGCGAAAAATTCAATTTAATAGTAGCGGAAAAATAGCGAAAATTTGTTTCCTGATTCGCGCCCCATATCGAAGTTCATATCGCACACGTGCCCTGAAAGTACGTACGAGAATCGCGGAACCTTTCAAACTTCAAATCCAATACCACTTATAGCGGTACATATTGGTAACCACATTACAGTCGCTCTCCTTCCCTTAAATACCTTCCAATTCCCCCTCGACCTCGAAGGTAGATACTACGACCCCGTACACACACACACACACACACACACACACACACACACACACACACACACGCAGAGTATGTATATCTTTGCCGTGAAACAACGGCACGGTCAATCGCGCGAAAATCGAACATCCGAAGCGTTGATTGAAGCAGAAATGCCGATACGAACTGTAACTGGAAAATAAACGCGACGCGGGCGCGCGTTTACGCCGGTGTCGTGCCACGATTTGCGGTGTATTTTGACAACAAGCTACTCCAACTAATTCGATTAATCGGACACGCTCCCCTCTATCGTGACGCGTGTTTCTCTCTCAATTACACCCGGCTGTGACACTCGCGGTGACCTCGATTTTCCACGACGACAATCGCTTTTTCCCTTCTCTGCCGCCGACGTCCTGGCTTCCGGCGTGAAAACGACGAAGGAACGAGCTCGCGTAAAGGGGCCGAGAGACGCGAAATATCGCGCCGCTTTCGGTCTATCGCGAGCGAAGCCGCACGTCAGAATCGGAAACTATGTTGCGGTGAACTTGGTAGCCGACCAAGCTTGACACTGAGTTCCTCGTCGTCGTCGTCGTCGTCGTCGTCGTCGTCGTCGTCGTCGTCGTCGTCGTCGTCGTCGTCGTCGTCGTCGTCGTCGTCGTCGTCGTCGTAAGTAAGTGAGTTACACAGGGTGTGCAACTTGGTGAAAGCGTAAAAACGTCTGTCGCGTTTTCAACGCGAGGTTGAAACGAGAGAGGGGGGTTGGTTCGCTCGCGGCGTCGCCTTGTGTCATAAACGACCGGCGACGAGGTACCACGGAGGGCGTAATTGAAAATTCAAAGGACGCCCTCTTGGTAAGTTACTTCGTCGTGGTTAATTATGTCTTATATCCCGGAGTACTAAAGAACAAGCGATGGGGCTGGGTTTATAACGGCTGGTCCTTTGCTGGTTGACGCTCGGCGGTTTGATTGGCTACGATGGCCGTTGAAAACAAAAATAGAACGCGGCAATTAACCCCTTCGTTAAGGTGTGTGTGTGTGTGTGTGTGTTTTAAAGGTGTGCGTTTGACGAATGAAAGAGCAGCTCTTTGGGCGCTAGAGAACTCTGCGAAAGTAATATCCACGAAATGGCGAGTGTGCCAGCAATTAAATAAACGGTGTCTTTTGTCTGTTTCTCAATTTCCTCGATTCGTTTTGTCCCGTGGATTTTTTGATTCTTTTTTTTCCTTTCTTCTTTCTCTTTCTTCTAATACCGGAGAAACGTGCGCGCGATTACTTAAACACGCTTCGCGCGACGAGTGCGCGGATAAAACGGGTGCAAAACGATTTCACGTTTATCCAAAACTCGTACGTACAGTTTAATTAACGAATGACTATTTGATGTCTGAGGTTCGTACGTACTTCGTAATTAAATACATCATTAATTGGACGAGAACTATTTTCGCGAGCGAGCTATTGATTCGACGCGACTGTATTAAAAATACAGCGAGAAAACAAGGAAAGCGACATGGGTTTATAGAAAACGCGCAGGTGCAAAAAGCAGAAACGAGCGAAAGAAGAAGCAGCTCGAACAGAAGGCAGGACGTCCGCTTCAATAAGCGAAACATCCGGCCCATTTAAGCGGCGTGATTCAATGGGCGTTGCTCGCGAATGCTTCCCTACGCGAGCTACGAGACCGACGAATTAATACACGTATCGACGTCGACGTGGTAATAACCCTCGATTGGAAAAGACGTGCAATATCGCTAAATGAGCGTATCGTCCGATGACCTGAGCGTTATCGATATCAAGTTTGTAAACGGGCAATACAACACGTACGTACGGGGAGGGGGGGGGGTTCGTTAGTTAGACACTTGGCAGCTCGTACGCTCTACAATTTTGTTCCTCGCACACACGCACGCACAGTGGTCGAATGTACGCATTGATCCGTCTTAATGGTTTCCTGGCCGATAGAAAAGATCCAAAGTCGCTACCTAGTAAATACGTCCCGGCGCAGATAACAACTTAATCGGCGGCAATCTCGCGGGGATCGGCGGCGCAAACGTCGAGTCTCCAAACACGCGAACGTTTCAATAAACCTGATCGTAGGTAGCTTCCGCGCGGCAATTTTCGTCAGCGAAGATTTCAATCTACGGATAGATGGACGCGCCGCCCTCCCGTCCCAATATATCTGTCTTAACCGCTGGCAGATTGCATCGTCGATAATGTATTCCTCGACTGCCATCGGGACTCGATGATGGACGAGGCAGAACGCGTCGTGTATCTATCCACCCGTGGAACGGGCTAACGAACCGTCTGCGCTTGCACCACGCAACGTGTGCGCACGCCGCGTTTCCCTTCCGTTCTTAAGGTTGATTAAGACACAAGACGACACGCCGCCGACAGACTTTCTCCTACTTTTAATATTCGCCACGCGGTTATCAGACGTGGCTCGAGCAAACACATGCAACACACCGATACAAGGTGCCTTTCGAGGAGTCGTGCCATCGTTGCAGCACGTTAGCAAACAGCCTTACCGCTCTATCCCGAAATATCGGCGAACCAGATCGGGTCAACAGTGTCTCGCGCGGTTTATGTACGCTCTACAAACGGGGGTACATAACCGACACGTGTGTCGGGGAAATATCGCAGGGAACGTACGTACGTAGGACGTACATACGTCTTTGGCGCGACGTCGGATGGAACGACGATTGGAGCAGGTCAGGTGGATCGAAGACTTCGAACAGAAGGATCGTCGACTCGTTTTCCATCGAGCATTTCACCGCCAGCCCGGTGAAACACGCGTTTTCCCCTCTGCTCTGTTGGCTCGCACCCTATCGACGAACCCTCACGTTGACGTGATTTCGCCGTGGTTCGCGCGCGCACACCCACACACACATACACACACACACACACGCATATACACACCGAACGAAACGACAAACACGTCACGAAGCAATTTTGCACGCGGACGCCTGACGGCTGATATCCAACGCTTACGAGATCTACCTATGTAAACACGTTCGCTCAATACTTTAGCGAATGTAACAACGGCGCGTATTGTCACACTGACGACCCACCGTCAGAATCCACAAGGCCAGTTTGCTTCCATTGCGGCCGGACAGCACCGGAGCGAGGGAAAACCGAAAGAGAAAAAGCTCTCTGAATAAAATTCCGGCACGACCTCTCTTTGACCGATAGCTCGTCAGCTTGTTATTGGAACAGCCCGCGGCTAATACGATTTTTCTGAGAAATAAAGGAACTGACCCCCTCGCGGTTGGAAAGGACGAGAGGGGGGGGGGCTATGTGCAATCGCGACACGACGAATAATCACGTAAATAGAATATTGTCTGTGTCCAAAACCTGCTCGACACGTTTCGCTGAATATGCACAGGTACGTGTTTAATCGTAACCTGAAAGCTATCGCCAAAGGAAATCACTTCGATTCTACGAACGAACGAATTTGCGCGTGCTGAATGCCCGATGTACGTGTGTTTTGTTATGTTCTTTTTTTCTTTTACTTTGGTGATCGGTGAAGCAAAACAAACCCAATTGAATCCTCTATCGTTATGCGTATAAATATATACGTATGCGTACACCTACGTATAATTCAACATCAAACGAGGAGAACAAAAGTTACTGTTCGTTACGAAATAACGTTACAATGGAATTATCACGAGTGCATCCAGTACGAAATTCCTGTCGAATGAAATTTCATTCGTGGATGTATGTATATATATATATACAACCCTATTTTGAGGATTCGACGTTGCAGAGATGAACGAAATTCTACCGCGAATTGCGAGTAAGATTGTACAAATGAATTGGCGAACGTTTGCAAGTTCCATCGAACGCTTACGCAAACGATATACAACGTAAAAGACGTTTACCGCGCCGAGTGTTCGAAACACTTTCGCGATCCACGCGAGTACCGTGTGTACGAACAGTGACGAGATGCATAATAATAACAGTGTCATGAAACGTTCGTTTCCCAGCCGAGGTGAAACCACTACCACGCCAGTCGGAATAACTTAATCCGTGTGTGGCCGTGAGAACACAACGAACGACATTTCCCGACGATGATTGCCCGGCGGGGTCGTCCCGATGGGAAACGATTCGTGGAACGATGCAAGTTTTTACTGCAGCACGGACGGCAGCAGCTTGTTAACGAAAGAAGAAGAAAAAGAAGAAGAAGAAAGTCGCGCGGCGCGAAACACACCAGCTAGGAAATACTTCGCCAAGCAGACTCGCGAAAACAAATTCGCGGCCTGGCACGCGGTTGCGAACTCGGTTCGCTTTGCGTTGACACTCGGCCGAAGCCAGGGAATTTCAACAACGAGGAGGAATTTCAAATCCATGCCGCGTTAAAAGCCAATCTGTCTCTCTTACGTGTTACGACGAAACCTTGGTTGATTTCGACCATCTTCGAACTCTGCAATTTCTATCCGGCTGGTTTTCTCCAACTAGTTGACTTACGTCTCGTGAAGACAGACAACTACTGCACTGAGAATAACAATCAACTGCAGCTGAAAGTCTCAATGTGTTTACGGGAGCTACATAGTCGAGATTAATCTTTCGATTCGATGGTTCATTTTCTTTTCGTTCAAATCTCTTTTTTATCACTCACGAGTCTTTAAATTGAGAAATTCATAAATTATGTGCAGATTGGTATTTAAAACTCAAAGACATCAACTGTATTCGACCGATATTTAAATATTTTATTGCACTCGGCTCAAAATCATTTTACAATATTCTTTGCATTTGAACTTGGTTGAAATTTTGAAGCTTTCGATTAATTATATAACTCTACTTTCCGCCAACTTAAATTTAACTGAATAATGAAAGACGGCAGGAAGCATTGAGATTATTTTATCCAAGAATTACTTTATTAATGCTGATATTTTATGGAAACGTAAGAAGCTATTTCATCAAGAGCGTATTTACGCAACGTTTCAAAACGAAGATTGGAAGCAGAGGGGGAAATTTAACTACGAAATTTTGTTTCGATCGTCAATAATCCAATTCCAAGCGAGGGCGGGCTTGTTTCTATCAGGTACTCTAAGTAAAATCGCGCCAACATATACAGTCACGTTCTACTTGTTAAAACAAGAATGAAATTAAATAAAAGAGGTAGTTACCGCGACGTAGTTAAATTCATGTACCGAGAGCAGATTTTATCTCCGTCAACGTCACCCGAAGAACAAACATTGCGAGCGGAATTAACTTGTCAGTTGAGTAAACGAAAATAAGAAGGAAATTTACAGTTGAGACAAACAAAAATAATTCTCGACATCACCGATCGATGTTGTCAGATCTAAATTTCAAGTTCAACGCATACGTTCAAACATTCAGGGATTTTGGACAACGACGAAACTAAGCACCTTGTAATTAGCCAGCGGACATCAGAGATCAAACGTGTGACGTCGAATCGGAGCTGTCTACAATTTTCGCTAATGTCGAGCGTTGGTCGTTTAATCGGTTCGACCGGTCCATTACCAGCGGGAGGGGGGGGATAGTAACGCGTTTAAGGATCGTGAGTCGCCGCGACTGGCCGTGGAAGTGGCCTGAACGCAGTCACGATGAGGCCGCCTCATCCAATTAACTCGACGTGCATTATACCGGGGGAAAAGGAGAGCGGCAAGGCGTGGCAGAGAAAACGTCAAGAAAAAGAGAGGTACCGGGGAATTCTAGCTTGGCCGTACCTCCAGGCGGATTACCCTGACGCCGGATGAAAAACCGAGAGCAGCGGATGCGCCGCTTGATCAGACAGAGGATCGAGAAGCCGGCCGTAGACGATCGTGTCGATATCTCCGCGAGGCAAACAGCCCGTGAGAAATAAAAAAGATTTAACTGAATGCCACCCGCCACCCGCCGCCATTCGTTGCGTGGAAACTCGTTGATGACGCTTTCCGCGTGACATCGATTTTCCTTTTCGTTCACGGCGTCCCAGTTTCCGCTCGTCTGGTACTCTCTCTCTCTCTCTCTCTCTCTCTCTCGTTCTCTCGATTTCGATGTCACACGCGTCGACGGATCCGAAAAAAAGAGAGAAAAGAAAGAAAGAAAGAGAAAAAGAACGAGCCGGAACGAGAACAATGACGTGATTCCCGCTGAAAACCCTTAATCGAAAATTCCTCGAGCGTCGCGAGATATGCCACGGGATTATCCTAAGATTATCAAACGTGGAAATGGAGCTCGAGCGAACGAGCACGCATTCACATCGTGGGGGGTGAACATTGTTTGAGAAGCTGCGCGGCTAAATCTGTCCGAAAGACAGATGAAAGAAGCAGGTTGAAGAGATCGAGACCGGTGAGAGAACGAAAGGGAAAGGACGGAGAGCATGGGGGGTTGGGGTGGGGGTGGGAACGGAAATTCGAGGTGTCAGGAGGGTTGAAAAGGAGAAGCGGGACAGATTACAGCGGGGGTGAGATGAAACGCGGTTCTCGCTTCATCGAAGCAGCCGGAATGTCTTTGGACGTTGACGGAGACCCGTGTCAACGATCCGATGAGATAATAATTCCCACGTTACGATCGCCTCTCGTACGACGTACCTTCGTACTCGAGTTGTACGAATTCGTTCGATCGCGCGAATATCCCCAGAAGGGGGAGGGAGAGGGGGGGGGTGAAAATTGACGCGAATTTTCAGTCGCGACGAAAGAACGAGGCTGTCGCTGAGAAGGAAAAGCCGCTAAGAAGGTCAGCAGCCACTTGGCGGTAGTTTTCTCCTTTAAAAAAATGTAACGCCGAGAATCCGATACGAGCTGGCGTAGCTGGCGATAACAGGTCGGGAAAAGAAACTTGGCGCCGTGGCTTCGCGAAGTACGATCCAACGGTGGCGATCGCGCAACAGGAAACGTTTAAGAGAGGAAAGTCGCGTCGAAGACGAGAGAGTGAGGCCGAGTTCGGGATTAGGAACGAAACGCCGGTTTCGGTTTTTCGGTGACGAGACGCCTGAGAATACCAAACGCGGATGAAACCTCCTCGTCGAGAGGAACGGAAACAGTGGCTCGGTCGACCAAAAATATCCGCGAGCATGCAGAATCGAAGGAGGCGAGTAGGAAGACGTTCGCAAACGAGACTCCACGTAATTTAACTTGCGCCGCGGAACGGTCGTAAGGGATCCTCCTGAAAGAAGAATACGAATGTACAGGCGGGAAGATCCGAGCGGAAGAACCGGGTTAACCAACCCGGATTTCGATAAATTCAGTTTCGTGGCTGAGTTTGGATAGGTCGAATATCGATCCCCTGTATTTACAGTCTTCGCCGGGAATAATGTCAATGACACGGAAATTGCGGCCGCGCGGCGCGCTTCGCTTTGCACGCTGACTGACTTCATCATGCAACTTGTGACTCGAAACACAGACCAAAGACCGGTCGGTGGTTCGCGTTTCATTGAATAATGCGGGACGTGTACCGCTGGCTGGTTCGAGCTTTCTGCTCGCTCGCCAGTTTCGACGATCAACCCCTCCCCCCCCCCTCAGTGTGGCGCGGGTGGCTGCGGGTCGTGGCTCGAAACTTTCCGCGCTGCTTCGAAAACCAGCTTGGAGAGAGAGAGAGAGAGAGAGAGAGAGAGAGAGAGAGAGAGAGAGAGAGAGAGAGAGAGAGAGAGAGACGAGACGAGACGAGACAGCCAGGGCCGAAGAGAGGACGAAAAAAAGAAAAAAAAAAAAGAACGGGGAGGAAAGGAAAAAACGAAGAAGGAAGAACACGACGACGAACACTGGGGAACGAGCGAAAGCTGAAACGGACGGAAACGCGCAGCCGGCCCCGGCGTGGCGAGTAAAAACGGCCGCCGCTAATAAAAAATATTATTTTATATTACAAAGTTCCGCCGTTGTAAAGTTCGCCGGTGTGACGCGAATCGTTGTCGCGCAGGGGGCAGCGGTGGGGGAGAAGCTACAAATCCCGAAACATTCGGCCTGGCCCGGAACGGCTAGCTGAAATTTAAAGCCAGAAACTTTCGGGCTTCCGGACAGGAAACCGTCCAACAAAACCCATCTGGGTATTCGGAGCTTTCCGGTTCCCCTGCACCTTTGCCCGCGCGATGATAAATTCTGCTCTATTAAATGATTCGCCGATAAAACGGGCCCCGTTAAACGACGAATTTCCCTCGAACCGAGCGACGATACGGGTTTTCCTCCGTTCTCTCCTTCTCCCTCTCTCCCCCCCTCCGCTCTCCTCCTTTCTTTCTATCCCCTATTTCTATATCGCGGCTTTCCATCGTTGAATATTTCACCATCGAAATATCCAAAAGGCATGCACGGCGATGAAAATCTTGTTTTCCTTTGTAACGCAGCCAGCAACGCGATATACCGCGTCTATATAGCATCCAATATCGTGGTACAACGGTTTTTCATCCGTGGTGGTGATCTGAGAACGTGAGAAAGCGACCGTCCGAAGGATTTCGCGCCGCGGAATCGTATCTTAAAGTTTAAAGAACACCCCACCTCCCGGGTTACCTCATAAAGTTTCGCTTCCTATTGCGCGGCAGCGGGTACGCGACAAACGCTTTGAAACAAACAACACGCTTTCCGGTAATGCGTTCCAGGTGCAGGTGGGTTCTTTTCGTAGCCGTGGTCGTCGCGAGGTGCCACACAGGTTTGGTGTTCGCCAAAAGTCGCAACACCTTTCCTGTAAGATGTTCCATAGACGGAAACTTCGTTCAAAAGTCGAGTTTACGAGGTGGGTCAATGCCCCGACGTTGTTGAGGAGGACAATTTTATTATTTCGAGAGGATGGCAGAGCGTTATTTCATTCGTTGTTTACGATTCGAAATTGCGTTTAAATTGGATGTTGAACAGTAGGTGGCGCGAGGTTTAGACTTTTTAAGCGGAACAACAAATTCGCAGCCGATCGAGGCTGTGGACGAGTTTTTAACGACGTCCAGGGATAAGTAACAGGATCAAAAGCGGGGACGAGTTATCTCGCAGCGGGCGCGTTCGACGTGAATGACTCGATCGTGCGTCCCGCGATACGTTTCCACGCGGTCGAATCGTCATTGAAATAGCGGTGGCGCAAACTAGCGAGTGCACTTAGCGAACGCACGATCGCGTTTCATGGTAGGCTTCACGTTCTAGGCGCGGCGTTTTAACCGCGACAGCCCTCGTAAAGAGCTCGTATCTCTCTCTCTCTCTGTCTCATAAAGATTTCGATACGTCGTCGAACGTCAAACGCGAGTCGTTTGTCGCCTGATTGCGAAGGAGAGAAAGAGAGAGAAAAAAACGCATCGCCGATTATCGTTCGAGAAAGTAGGTTATCGCCGCCGGAATTGCGCGATATCGAACAAACGGCGAAAGAGAAAGATTTCTCTTGTTTAAAAAATTCAAGCGAGCACGTGATGTCGCCCGTGATATCCGACGTGTCTTGCGAAAACTCGTGTCGAGATATCCGGAGCCGCCCGTGGGCGATGCACGGGCAAACCTGAAAGACGCCCTCGAAACAACGAGATTATCAATCTCGGCTCGTCGAGACTGGTTTCTTAATTAAAGCGCTGAAATCGTGGAATCGTGGCGATCGAAGCAACTTGAACGATATTAACCGAGAGTTAAAAGGCAAAAAGCTCCTTCTTTAATCGACTGTTGGTAGCTACTCCGGTAATTAGATGGTGGGCTTCCGATCCGGCCAACAGGCAGAACCATCGTCTGTAAATGAGAACCTCTAGGAACGCGTATACGATTCACGGCACGCGGCACCTGATTCCATTACCTCTGTGCCATCGTTGCTTGTGACCACTCCAACCTCCTTCACCCCCGTGTCCCCGTTCGACACCCGCTGTCCCGACTTCCACGACCACTCAACACACCCCCATCTCTCGCCAACTACCCTTCCGCCGGGTATACGCCACACGTTCTACCAACCTACAGGTACCTTGTATCTACAATCTTGCTGTATTATGTTAGCTGTATGTACCACGCAAATCCCGTGCGAATGGAGACACCGACATCGCGTCGCACAAAGGGTTATATTCCATTTTCTCGTCCCTCCAAAGACTCATTCATGGTGGCCTGAAGATTTGAAGCTTTGTGCTTGATACTGTCTGTCTCTTTGTGCGCATTCACAAGCCCCCTTTCACCCCTTTTTTCTTCTCTCTCTCTATCTCTCTTTCTCCTTTCCTCTCATCAGTATTTGTTTTTTTCCCTCCCGTTGTTCTTGTTAATCGTTCATCCAGGGAAATTCAAATCCCGCGTTCATCATCGCCACCGTGCATCATCATTCCCGTGCCACTCTTCCTCCTCTCCCACGTTCTCTACGTTACGTCGCTCGACGTCCACCACGGTCTTGAAGCTTTGTCTCGCGAATCGACTCCGTTTCACCCGTGAGTTTCGAACGCAGATCGTTCAGAAACGACGAGCACGCGACGCCGTGGTATCTTTAACGAGAGTCGATTGCGTGTTCGTTGGACGATGCTCCGCAAGAGAAAGACGAAATAAATTCGGGGCAAACGGTCAGCGATACGTATCCGCGCGAGCGAACCGAGTGGAACTTTTACTTTTTGAAATACGTGGAAACACACACAGACACGCGCACAGAGGACCGACAGATTGGAAGTTGCCGCGGTAGCGTGGCATCCCGCCAGGGACGCTATTATTTTCACGCGAGCTCGACGCAGGGAACTTCATTACGACTCGTTATTTGTCCATTAAATTCGAAAAAAAAAGAATCGTCGGTTCCGCGAGGTCAACGTTAAAAAAAAAAAAAAAAGAAAAAAAACCGACTTTCTCAGCCGGCGGGACGACCATATAATATGCTGACACGTTTATTCCCTTTGGAATTTATGGGGCAGCGGCCGCGTGGCTCGCGCAGTATCGACTGACGGACATCTCGGGAACAAACGGACTAATCAAGTATGATTAACCGACACGGCTTTTACGGCGGCCCTGGGACTCGAAACAATTAAAAAGCATGGCTTTTCGAGCCGTGGCCGCTCTGACCCGCGACGCATCCGTGGAAAACTCTGTCGTTTGCCGACTAAAAATGGGCCGATTCGCACGGTGAGCCGCGTCGCGCCGCGTTCAATTTTCGAAAAGATACCAAGTTAATGCATCGGCTACGTTGAAATAACGAATTCGTTGTGATTTGAATATTTCTCGAGTTTGTGTGTGTGCGCGCGCGTTGTCTGTCTACGGGCCGGGAAACGGTTGATACGCGTGTAACGCGGCGCGACTAGGGGAGGAGGGGGAGGTGAAAATATGCAATTAAAAACTCGTCGATTGGAACACGTTGGTGGGCGTTCTCGTTACGATACAAAATCTCTGAAATGCAAAATAACTGGGATAAAACACAGGGAACGGTGCGCACCGATAAGTTGATGCAACGCGGTTCGTTAGAAAGCCGCAATGCATCTAGAGTAACCGGTTCAATTACACATTTTAATGGTGTATCCAGGCTGACAACGGGCGAACGGGCTAGCGAACCGGCAAAATTCCCCGCGTGCAAACGGACGGACGTCCGCGCGATTTATCGAAAACCCCCACGCGGCATTAGTTATCAAATTAAGCGCCGCGGAAAATATAAGTAAGCGAGCCACGTTAAACGATACCGGCGAATGTCGCGGTCGAAAGCGTCCAGACAAATTTTATGGAGGACCCGGCTTTCGCCCGGGCAAATGAAATTGTTGCCGCGTAATTACCTTTTTCAGCCGCCCCGGCTGCCCGTGCTATGCAACCTTAATGAACGCTCTCTCTCTCTCACTCTCTCTCTCTCTCTCTCTCTCTTTCTCTCTCTCGTCACTGGCAATAAATAGCGCGTTTCTTCCGCCATTTGCTCGCATCTTGAACCCGCGAATCGCGCGCAAATCGCAACACGGTTAACCCTTTGGCGCTCCGCTCTCGCGTAAACACCAATTAATAAGTAGCCAGTCTTTCACTTGCGGTTTATCTATTCCGTGCATCAAAGTAAAGCACGTGTATGTACAGCAGACTCGCGTGTTGCGCGTTATTCGCGAATTTTTCTCGCATGACACAAATAATCCGAGACACATTTTGAATGATCACTGCCGAGCCAAGTTTTCTTTTCTGTGTTTTCCACGATCTGTTATCGACGTGCGTAATAAAATTTCACAGAAATTTCACTCGCGTCGTCACGCCGAGAGTGGCGTTGCGCCAGGAAACAGAAGAATTACGAAAAAAGAAATCATTTTTAAATGCAGGGAATTCCGGTATTTTATTATTTAGCGCAGTGAAAACAGTGGTCACAATATTTTTGACAGTTTGCACGAAAATCCACTGTATACAATTGTCGAAATGCATGTTTCAAATACAATATTACCGTCAAAATCGTTTGCACTTTGCCTCAAATGTCAGAGTCCGAAGCTACGATTCCGAAAGAAGACTAGCGGAGTGCAGATGGAGATACAGACAGCTGTCAGGGTTTAGGAATCGGCCGAATTGGCTGGTAGTAAGAACGACGCACAGGTGTATCGAGTACAGAAGGGGGGAGGGGAGGGCGAGTAGATTTTTGCACAAGGATACACTTAGAGCCATTTTTACGAGGAGCGTCACTATCAATTCGCGCGATGTACGAGGGCTGGCCACGGCACGGCCTTTCGCGAAGATGAAGGGGTTGAAAATCTCGCCACCGCAGAGCGTGGCACGGATAGATCATACATCATTCCTTTGCGAACGAAGCCTCCATATCCTCTTGCCTAAACCTCTCTCTCTCTCTCTCTCTCTGTCACTCTTCCGCCTTTCTTCTCTCCCCTGGTCCGAGTCTCTCTCACTTCCCCGCAGCATCCCCGTTGCTTCTCCCTGGGCTTCCAACGCTGCCGTCCATTTACCCTCTCGAGCATCCCTCTCCTTACGGACATCGTAACACGCCATTCTTCAAGCTGCCACCTTCCTCCTCCCCCTGCCGCCGTTTCAGGCGTGCGTGTTTTCCCGTTGCTCGCCGCCTGGTTTGGAAAAACCCGCCGCCGTTTACGAGATTCCTGCGAAAACTCTGTTAAGAAGCTTGCCTCCGGTGCCAGGCCAGCGCCAGGATCTCGCAGGACCAACGCGGCGTCGTGTCGACGGAAACAGACAGACGGAGACAGACACAGCGTGAGAAAAGCCGGGTAGAAGTGGGAGGAAGGAGAGCGTGCTTGCTTCGAGCGACTGTATAAACGGAGGGATTTTCGAGACGCGGTCCGCTAGATTGGATAAAAGAGACTCTGAACGGGATTCCAACGAGAAATAAGACCGACGGAAGCGGCAATGATCGTAATAGCGACGGCAATCGGACGAGAAAAGTTTGCGGACGAGATATCGTGCCCACGTTCCGCCTGTTCTTCCTTGTATTCCCGTGTTCCACCGATCGTGCGATAACGACGAAAATTCACGTCCGACGTATCGTCTGCGAAAATTTGTTTCACTCGCCGCCGCGCTTCTCCAGCGGAATTGTTTCCAAGATCCGATTAGACTGCCCGATATAGATGTACACGGGCAACACTAAATCCGGAGCGCTGCAGGATTCCGAAATAAAACGAAAATCAAGAATCAATGAAACTCGTCGAGCGTTGTCTACGCGGTTTCGTTTGGTTCTAACTAGACGGGAGAAAAAAATAGAGCGAGTAGAGACTTCTTTTTTTTGTTTAAACGAGGAAGATTCGTATTTTCCACGCTGATGTTAGACGATGAAACTACGCAATTTGTTAAGTTTTTGTTGTAATATTGTTGGATCCCGTGTAATGGAGTCAACGCGCTTGCAATTTAGAAGAGTTTATTCCCTTTACAGTCGTGGTCGTGTATGAAATAGAATGACATAGAATGATTTACAATGATTTAGAATTGTTGGATTTCGTGTAATGGAGTCAACACGCTTATAATTTTGAAGAGTTTATTCCTTGTTCGTGGTCGTGTATGATGTAGGATGATGTAGAATGATATAGAATATTTTATGCTAGGCTCAGCTGTACTATGCTGTGATTTTCTAGTCTGTCTCTTTCTACTGTAGTATTCTATCTGTTTAACTTTACTGTAGTATTCTAACTCTCTACTGTAAAACATATCCTTATATATATTTGGTTATCATCCTCAAGTGGAAGAGGAAGGAGCAAGGATGACCTATAAGTATTGGATCTTGCCCTTATGACTAACTATTCACAGTCCACTTTTATGTGGACTGTTGCTAGCTCGTTGTCATTATTAGCATAGATCCGATATTGTCTGGGTTGGTGATCCAACAGAATGTCTTAGAATATGATGAATGTCTAATGCTATCGAATGTCTCTAAAGCATGTCCTTATATGTATTTGGTTATCATCGTCAAGTGGAAAGGGAAGGAGCAACTATTGGATCTTGCCCTTGTGACTAACTATTCATAGTCCACTTTTATGTGAACTGTTGCTAGCTCATCGTCAATATTTGCATAGATTCAATATTGTCCGGGTTGATCATCCAACAATATAACTGCCAATTTATACGCGTGTCAAAGTGTTGCAAATGTGGGACGAGATTCAAGGACTTACTTTGCATATATTATACGGTATGTACAACGAAGAATGTTCCACAGAAAGAATGAAGCTAGTCAACAGTAAACAAGTGTCTATAAAATCAGAAATTTAATTCAGACGATATTAAAACTAACAATTCGCTGCCCAACGTTAATAAATTCCAACAGTTTTGAAATTCCATTTCCCACGCAGAGTGAAACGTCCGTCTCAATTTTGCTCGTGCTCGATTCTCATCTTAATTCCAATCCGTAAAATCTTCGATTCAATCGTGCCATCAATTTAGAACCACAACGCGCACGGGCACACGTGCACGGCGAAACGTGTGTCCCGTCGGTGTGTGACCGGTCGATCCGCGCCCCCTCGCTTCTCGTAATAGCACCGGGACGCGATCATTTCCGGTGTGGTTTGAACGAAAATGTTTCCTGAACGCGAAATGGCGATCACGGGCGACACGGCATCGGACGATGCTCGATTCAGCGCGAAACCCCGTGCGGGAACGCGCGATCCAGCCAATCGAGCTTCGGTAGCGTTACGTGATTAACGGTATTAGAACACGTAAAGGAAACGCCAAGGCGGTCGACGATCGTCCTTCGTAATTGTTGGCATTGCCCTATATATACGTACGTATGTACGTCTGTGTATAGATGTACATATACATGTATATATGAAGAGGTTGGCACGAACAATAGAATTAATTATAAAGCCTGTTACCGGAAAGCCGGATAACTGGCGAGAGCCCGCTACTCGCGAGAATTCTGACCCGTTCCCTTCCCTTCTCTCACCAGTCTCTCACTCCCTCCCGCGAACAGGTTTCCCCGTTCGTTCGTTCGTTCGTTCGTTCGGCCTTTCCCGTTTCCATCATCGGTACTCGACTATTTACAACGATATAACGGGAGAGCGTTGGCTGGAACCCGACGTGAGAAAGACCTGGTTCTAGAGCGCGGATAATTAACGACCGTCTTTCTCGTCGGAGGTGTCTTTTTACGCCTCCGAGTGTCGCCGAGCACTGACATCCGACTTGCTCCAACGCGCGGCGTCCGATTGTTCCATACTCCAGACTCTCCAGGCCGTTCGTCGAGTTTCGATCGTGCAGCTCGTGTTCTCGAATTGCGTGGATTGTTCTTTGACTTTGATCAATCGGTGCAATCGGTCGACGCAACTTTGGCACAATCGCCAGTCGTTACACTGCGAGGTAATACCTTGTGGAATCACTCGATAACATCTAATTTGTTAAAGCAATGCGGACGAAATGACTGTTGAATGACCAACTAGACCTGACGATATTAGCTCTTTGTCAGTGCTAGACCTCGATTTACAAATTATGAAAAGACAGGCCAAGACGAAAACTTTCCCCATCAGGAAGACCTAACGTCATCCTCGACTACGGTTGCAACGTGAATAAATGCTCTCAAAGGTACGAGTGTTATTCCTCTACGCGGAATCCAACATGGCCGTTGTGTTACTTGCGGGGCCGACAGCGTATCTACGTAGAACCAAAGGGTACTCGAATATTCCAATTTACCGCGAATAATATTCGTCTTCATTAAAATTGTTTCTCGTCCGCGATTTAACGCGTTGTACGAAATAAAATTAACACCGAACACAATGCAGAAAACATGCACCCGCGACATGCAGTATTTTATTCGTATTCGCAAAATTCGCGCGCACAATGCGTACACACACACACACACACACACACACACGCACATACACGAAGCTTGAAATTTATGAACCGCTTCAATTGATTTTCAACGTCATTCTCCCCGGCCCGGTTTTCTATAGAGGCGTTTACTGATAATTTACGCTCGAAATTTCACGCTGTCGTTTCTTTATGCGGGATTTCACCGCCGTGTCATTTCGCCGTCACGATCGATATAAACGCGTCGAACGACACACACGCGGCGTGTACCTCGTCCCGTCTTCTCTCGAAGCGAGATGATATCTCTCCGAGGTGGCCAGAAATCGTTTCGTTTCTTCGCGTCGTCTCATCGTCAATGCCGTCGGATTCTGCACGACATCGAATCCTTTCGCCCCCTCCCCTTCCCCTTCTGCCATCGTGTAGCGTTTCGATCGGCGCCACTTTGGGAAATTAGTCGACGGACGTTTCATCTGAGATAGCGGCCAATACACGACCGATATACACGACGACAGCCACAACGGCGCGTTTCCGCTGGAAATTAATATTAATCCACGTAAGCGTGCAATTATCGCGTGCAGCAGGCGATGAAATTTTCCGCGTCTCGAAACAACGCCGCGAACCAAACGAAATATCATTGCAGGCGTGTTGCACCGGTCTACTACCTAACCTAATCTCACACTCGCTCTCGCGATTTACGTTTCCCAACGATGGAACACGCGATCGTTCCAGCGACTCGTCCCTTCTCCATCCGAGAGCAATACAGGAAAAAGAATCGGAGCACGAAAATGGTCACCTTTTGTTGGTTGCCGGCGCGGCTGGTTCGATCGTGCATCGGCTCTCGTCGCTTCGATTATACATTCCGTAGAAAGGTAATCCCGCGATTGGCCGGCAATTAACTGACGAGAATCGGCGCGATTAAAGATAGGTTTTTGCTCGACGTACACCGGCTGTAATTACCGATCGCCGAGCGATCTTTTCAAACGAGGTTTTTTCCTTGCTCCTCGTTTCCCTCGGTCTCCGCGTGTTCTCGTTCTTGGGCGAAACACCCCACGTCATAGACAATTTGATTCGCGTTTCATTACGTCGGGGATATAGCTGTGTATTGGATCGGCCCCCGCCGCGCCACCGAATCGTTAGAATCGTTTGACGTGTAAAAATTAATCGTGACACGAAAGTGGGTTTCTCTCTCTCTCTCTCTCTCTCCCTCAGATAGAAAGGAATTAAAGGCAAGTGCAGAACCGTGTACAATCAACGATCGTGTAACAACGTTTCGTAGATATCGCTACCAGAGAGAGGAGAGAGAGAGAGTTGTCGTTTCCAAGCTGTTGGCAAGCAGAGATGAGTAATAAAGGCAATTTCGGCTATAGTATAGTTACAAACCACTTTCGCGCGTAATTTAATAACACAGCCCCGAAATGCTTCGGATCATCTCCGAATCGTCAGTCCGATTTAAATAATATTTCACGACCAATACCCGCTGGTGTTCGCGTTTACGTTCTCCTATCCGCGGGACCCTTCGCAATAACAAACGAAGCAGGATACATAATATTGTCCTATTCCCCATTTACCAAATGGCAAATACAATAGCCATCGTAAACCTTTCATCGTTTACTTCCTTTGTGTGAAAACGATATCGGAATATTGATTTATTCAACGGCACGTTACAACACCGGCCCCGGAATTCTCCGCTACACCATGATTACAATTAAATACATGCGAACGATTTCGTTTTAATTAATCGAATCGGGGCAAACACGGAATGTAAAATATAAATCATCAAAGAGAGGGGAGCGAAGAGACAGGGAGGAGGAGGAGAGAGAGAGAGAGAGAGAGAGAGAGAGAGAGAGAGAGAGCAAAGACAGCGAAAACAGTGGTAACAACGTTAATAATAAGATATCGTCGGAAAATTTGAAAAACCGTCAACGATCCTCTCGTCGTCATTGGCGGACCAACGTGGATCGGTGGTTCCAACGAGGAGGAGGTGGGTGGGTAGCGAAATTCAGCCTCATAAATTAACCGTTCTGTATTTTCTCTGGCCCTTTGTTACGTCGCCATACACCTACGTCGCCAGTGCATGTATTATTTATAGGACTCGTTCGCGAATAATATCGCGAAATAATCGGAAAGTATTTTGTTATTAATGACGCCGCAGGGAGAGAGAGAAGAGTGGTGCCGCGTGAAATATTAGCGGCACTGCATAAATATCGCCACGTTTTCGATCTGCCAGCGAGGTTTCACCCACCGACAAAAGCTGTTTCCGGCTACGTTTCTACGACTTCCCTCCCGTGTTTCATTCGCGCGGCGTCGTCAAAGTCGCTCGATCCCACGAAAAGAAATATTCGAAGCTTGCAGACGGACCCGATACGGAATCCTATTAGAGCGGCGAACCTCTGTTTCCATTCATAAAGTCCTCGTGAATGATATTTCTTTCCGCTAACCGGAGGAAAAAACTCGTTCCCACCGAGTGTTTCCTTTTTCCAACCCCTTTTCCCCGTGTTGAACCGCTCCGTATTTCGCTCGGGCGTCGTCCCGGTTCCTTGCAATTCTCTATCGAATAAACGAATTCTCGGGCTGCGCTCTAGTCCCCCCCCCACGTCTCGTACGAGAATGCTCGCGCTCCGTCACAAAGGCTGTGATTGCGAAAACGTTTGTTTTGCTTTTCGGAGGGCTGCCGCCGGATAGACGAGGCTCTCTCGCCTCTCTCGACGTCGTCCTTCGCACAAAAGCGGTGTTCCCACTGTTTCTCCTGGAGGAGGCAACGTATATCGCAATGTATATTTCGCGTCCCGCGTTCAAGGACGAAAAATGAAAAAAAAAGAAAGAGAGAAAGAAAGAAGAAGAAGACAAGGAAGGAGAAGAAAAAAAGAATCCTTCGCGCACACGTACGCGGCTGATTGTACTGGGAGAGAGAATCTTGTTCCGATGGTTGCGCGCCGTAGCTACGGAGATACGTCGGTAAAATTGAATCTCGAGGAGAGAAGTTCTCTACGCGTGTTTTCTCCACGCAGAGGCGCTTCGATTATTCGCGCGAGCAAACCCCCTTTGAGATTATTTTTCACGGCGCAACACTGGCGAACGTTCGGGTACTTTCCCAAGTTTTAATCAGCGGTTTAACGTCGCGCTAAGAGCGTTAACGTCATCGTGCTTGCACTATAACCTGCGAAACCTTTCGCCATCCGAACCACCCTTTCCCTGGAAAATATTTCGCGATCTCACTTCGATCGTTCTGGCATTTCGCGCGATAATTTGTCTCTCGCGAGTTGAATTTTCAACAGTCGAAAATCAGAGACAAGTCGTTATTCTTCACGTCGTTAAGATAATTCTTGCAACGGCAGACTTTGCAACATTCCGCTCCCCGAAACGGATGATAATTACTCGGTTCCTGAACAGTGACTGCCGAAGAAGTTCTCCGAAGAACATTAACAACGCGGGGGGAAACTAGTTGCCCATTTAGCATTTCGTAGCTCGACGTACGCGCGTTACGACGGGAAACACACGAGCTGAAGCGCGCGACCCCGCCGCGTCGACGAAATTAAAAAAGTAAATTCGAGGTCGTACATCACTGACGAACTGCGAAACGTCGAATAAAACTTTCATTCGGCAAAGTAATTTGCATACCGGCAGACGCAACACACACACACAAGTGTCTGAAAAACTCGCACGCCGCGAGAAAGGAGATTTCTTCGAAGGGATGAAAAGCACGCCGCGAATTATGCTCTGGCTCAAAGTGAAAAAGACCGCAGGCCTCGCAGACCGCACTCGCGTCCTTTTACATGCGCGAAAGACCCCGGGATCCCTTCCCCGGAAACCCTGAAGAGGTTCGCTGAACTCTCTCGGTCATCGAAATGCACGAATTGTCGATTATCCCGATGCGATTCAACGAACGAATTACGTATAGTAGTTTCTGGTTGAGCACGCTTTCGCAAATCGCGCAGATCGAACCAACGCTTTCTCCCAAAATAATTAATTAATTCCAGAAACAGTCCTAACCAAATATCTTCACCTGATGTGTTCCGAAGCGCAAGCGTAACACTGTAACGTGGTGAACTGCGGTGGTCGATCGTAAAGATGCTGGAAACGCAGTAACAACCGGATAAGTCTGCCGCCTGAAGAACACGGTACGCGATGAAAACTTTCCGGCGGATGTCGGCGAACGACGCTCGAGATACCGCTACGATACAGACCAAAGGACAAATATTTCAGAAAATTGGAAACTGCAGGACTAATCCTCTCCTCTGCCCCTCGCTCTCGCTTGTCGTGAAGGTACGTGAGCCGATTTTAGCTAGAGTACAGAGAGATGAAAATTTGGGAGAAACGAGCGGTCCGTCCCGACAATGGGAGGATGTTCTGAAAACAGACGCGCACCGACGTTCGTGGAAGTTTTAATGTCAGCCTGTGAACAAGATTGGAAGGTCGTGCACGACTCGGTGAGAGTTTAGGAATCCTCTGGGATCGCTTACCCTAATCGGTGCCGACGTTCAACCTGCGACCGGGCCACCCCTTCCTAAAACCCTCCATCCGGCGCAGATTTCTCGGTTTGCGCAACACCTTAAGAAGATCATCGCTGCGTTTATGGATCCTCCAGTTAGTATCTCGAGAGAAAGAGAAAGAGAGAGGCGAGAAACACGGTTCACGCCGCGGGTGAACGTTCTTCCCTCGCTGTGGTATGTACGTGTGTATTTCCGATCGATTTGAACCACGGTATATCTTCAAGATACCTTCGCGCTCTCGCCGGCTCCGGTTTTATTTATCCAACGGATCTTTTATCACGCGCGAGACGCGCTCTGCAAACGATCGGTCGTTTTGTTATTTCACTCGAGCCTCTCTCTCTCTCTCTCTCTCTCTCTGTCTCTCGAGAGTCCCTCGGGAGGATCGATTTTTCATACGATTCAAAAGGTAAGAAGCTACGGCCCGAGTCCGGACGAGGCATCGTCCTGGCCGGCCTGGTGGTGAATACCTCGGAGGAACAGAAAATCCGAAAATTACGGTGATCCTACGTACTGCACGCGATCACGACTCCCCTACGTCAGAGGGAAACGTTTAAATCTGTACCGCTATTTGCCGGGCCAAATAACCGACGTTCTACGGTTTTCGGGGTATGCACGCCGCCTTCCAAACTGTTACCTTCGAAACCGCAGATTTCGCGATACACGAGCAACGGGTAAAAAGGTTTTCGGGAATTCCGACCGGGTGGTGGGGGGAGGGAGCGAGGGCATCGAGGAAGAGAAGAACACCGGGTGAAAGAGTTCAAAGAGGGCCCTTTAATCAATACCACGTGAGCCGAATGCACCGAGCAACGCTTGATCATGCTATTCAGCTGTTTTGCTCGTCTCGCCGCGGTCCAAACGCTGTTCGCGGCGGAAATAAAACGAGCGGGCTCGTGTACGCGACCTCTGCGCGTTGCTCGCAGCAAGAAACTTTACGATCCCTGTTCCTAATTACGTCCGTCTCGTCCCACCTGGCCGAATCGCCTCCTCCCCATTTGATATAGCCTGTCAACATCTCGGAAGATTCGTCCTTTCTTCCTTCCCCCCTCGTCCTTCTCGTTTTTCTAGGCGTCCTTTTAATTAAACAAATTGCTCGTCGAGTGAATTGCTCGAGTTGACTGCAAACTGCAAGACGGCGCCGCTGTTCTCTCGCGGTATTTTAATATTCGAGACGAAGGGAGACGTTCGTTGTCAGATCGGTCGTGTAAAAGATACGTACAAATTATACAAATCGACGTTTGTTCAAAAGCGAAGTTGCAGTTCGTCCGGCTCGTTCGATAGAATTCGCGTAGAATTCAATTGACCTCCGTCATTACTTCCGAGTGTCACTTATAGTCTTCAGGTAACACTCTTGGGATTTTTTACACTTCCTAGAAGGTCCGAGAATCCTCTGTGTCTGTGTTTTGTGTTTTTCCTTTAATGTGAATATTATTATCGTACTATCGACTTTCTTTACGGTCGATAACCACGTTCCCGTGTTCTATTTATTAAAAGTTCTCTTCCGTCTGTTTCTTCCCCCCTCTCCTCCCACCTCCGCCGACTTTACTACCAATAAAAACCAAACGAGTTTTCTCGCGTCCCGTACACGAGATACAAGATACATCGAGGTGCCTTATAAACGTCGTCAACGTTTTAGGTGCATGCACGCCAGCCGACAACGTGTTTCGCGATAAGTAAACTTCTGTCCTGATGGAAGACTGGCCACGGACAGCAGGATATCCTGTTGCCGATGTTCCATCATAACAGGATTCGTCTAACGTTACCAGATTCTCGAAACTGCAATTCGACACGAATTTTCAACACGCTGCACGATCATCGCCCGATCGAACGTAAAAACCGTTCGCGTATAATGTAACCATCCAAGGGAACTTTCCCCCTGCAAGACTGTTCAACTTGGTTCCAACTTGATTCCTACAAAATCGAATAACTTGTTTTTGCGCGTTTACTGTGTGAAAACACGTACACTCCCCGACGTAGTAGATGTTTGGGACATTATGTGAGGTACCAAAGTCTCATTGTTCAGAATTTCTTTCTTTCTAAGAGCGAGACATGTTCACCTGTGCTTTACACTCTGTACACTGCGAATGTTTCAACAATGCCCAATATATACATACAATATATACAATATATACAGCCTTTGGGTTCGACGTGTTCCTCTTGAAGCCAAACTAATCGACTCTGCTTTTTTATACCTGTGAGGAAATCGCTTGACTCTGTTTTAATTATTATACAAGTCCTTTAATATAATTCTCTTTCTAAATGCTTACACACGTGGCTGTTCTCTATAATAACTGCCGTCTTTCACATGCATTCACAACACAAGCAATCAGCCCAATGGCGACACCCAAAGAGATTTAAAAAAACAGAAAGAAATCAACGAACAAACTTTTGAACTACAGTTTTATGCAGATCTTCGCGCCGTTGTCTCGCGAGATCGTTATCGATTCGTTTCCTCGACAATTGGAAGCAATTATCACATTTTGCAGGAGAGCAGGTGTACGAACCTGGAGTGTGCCATTTCCAAACGTAGCGTAACCGTGGGGAGAGAACCGTGGCGCTCAATTATCTGGAAAGCACGACGGTGGTCACAGTCGAACGAAAGAAGCCACGGGGGCGAGACAATGGGACGCGTAATTTGGGCCACGTTGTGACACAAGGTAATGGGAAGAAAGCCAGGGTTAAGTGAAAACTTAATGGCCTCGAGAGGCAAACCGTGTTACGTTCTACCGGCGCGTCTATTCCCAGTCGTATATTTAAACCGTTTAAGGCATTCCGAATCGTGAAAATAGCCCCGATTTGCATATATACAGCCTTGGAATTCATGAAAAATTCATGGGGGCCGAGTGCCGGTATACTCGGAATTATGCCTCCTTTACTATCAATTTCTTATTATTGCCCGGGCGACCGTGTCGACGCGTCCGCCGCTCCAAGATGCTGACTGCGACGCCGACGACGCCGAATAGGTAAATACGAACGGTATTATACCGAGAACGAGAATGGTTCGCTGACTGCGGAGGAGGTGTCTTACCGTTCAGGCGTTCATACTTCTCGCTGAAAAGGTCTCTATCTGCGCCTCCCCCCCCCCCCCCCACCCCGACGACAACAAATTGCATTGTCACCCGGCAAATAACACCATCCTGCATAGCGACAAATTAAATTATCGGGAGGGCTGGTCGAAAAGCTCCCGTTGAATTATAGTTGGCCGTAACAAAGACGGGTATTCCACGAGATTCCATCCTCGCAATAGGGGTTATAATCTCCCCCGATTAGAGAGGGTAGGAGTCGAGAATGCCGCATCTCAATTATAATGATCATCGGAATCGTTCGCCGGACCTTCCGCTATTTCATACAAACTGCTACTTTCTACACGCTCTTGTTAGAAATTAGTCACGTATAAGTCGTCCCAAGGTACTTTGAGCAGCAGCCAAAGTACGAATAGTTTGGCACTGTGGCAACCGTAAGCCAGTATTTGTAATATTTTTATATCTGTAAGTTTCCGGGGCGAAAGTCTCGTCTTGTTCGAATAAATAGTTCTGTGAAACTGTAAAGTATAATTTTTAATTGTAACAGAAGTGCATAACACATAACTTGTTCTCCAAAACAAGAATCGAACGTCAGTTTTTGTAATTAATTAAGGGAAGTAAGTAATACTGAGTATAGTGAAGTAATTAAAGTAATTAAATAATAATGAAGTAATTAAATAATAGTGAAGTAGTTGATAGAACTTTCTGAAAGAAAGGAAAAAAAAACGAATGGGCGAAGTAAACACAAAGGAACGAGTACGAATGGAATTGAACAGTCTCTTGCTTTTCTCGCTCTTCGCGTCTGTTCGAAGAACGAAGCTTTCGTAATTAATCGATTTCGCGCGCTTCCATTTTCGAGCGAGTAGGGTAGCTCAGCATTTCCCTCGATTATATCTTTCCCGCTGCCGTCGGACATGTACATATATCGACTGTCAAACGCGCCATGAACTCTTCCAAACGATCTCCGATACTGTCCGCCCGCGACTGTGTAGATCTTCGATACCGCTGCGCGTCTATATACACCCCGGAGCGTCTACGAAAGTATCAGAGATAACGTACTCGCAAATGTTTGACATCTGTTTCGAAAAAAGGAAAAGAAAGGGAGAAAAGAGAAGAGTCGCAAAGGAAACGAGACGAAACGTGTCACGCGCCGCACGAATTAGAAACAAAAAAAAAAAAAAAGAAACGAAAAGAGAAAAGGAGACAAAAGAAGAGCAGCAGAAACAAAACAGCCACGATTGTCCCGGTTAAACGCGACAACGAAGCAAAACGAGCGGATACGCGAAAAAAACGCGGCGAATTCGGGGATTTGGGAGACGGCGGTGCGGCGCGGACGGGATTTGTCAATGATATTTGCAGCTGACCGTCGTACAAAGCCGACCGGAAATAGGCTAGCAGTCGGAGATTCATTGTGTACGTGAAAGGCCGGCGAACAATGAAATAAATAAAGCGGGCTAGGGACGAGAGGGCAATTCGCGGACCCGGTGACCGGCTCGCGAGGGGAAGAGCGATGAAAATTGCTTTTGCAAGAATACGCGATCCGTTGTCGGGCCACGGGACCGTGTTTTTCAGGCACGTGACTAGAAATCAATTATGACCGGGCACAAAGCGATCTGGGCTATCCACGTGGAACGTCGTTTCAGCCTGATTGACGACTGCCAGTCATCGGCCAACCCTGTTGCGTACGTGGCTCGTAATGTGCGTCGTGCGATCGAGACGACTCGCTGCGTAACGTTAACGCGTTTATTATCCATTATCAGCGTGGGGCGCGGAGGTCTCATTGTTCAGAATTTCTTCCAGCGCGGCCTAAGAGGAAGGCACAACTGCTGCGTGTTCGATGCGATTGTCGCAGCGAAAAGAACCAGACTTGTGTTTAATTGCCCTCATTTTATCATTTTTCTTGGATACCTTGTAGATGTAAAACGGCATTTCAATAATTTTTCGTAAAATATACTCCATTGTATCATAAAGTTTCTCTATTTTCTTGACGTCGATGTCTCTGATGGAAATTTTATGCTTTAATCGGTAGTTCTAGCGTTGAGACGTAAAATACGAGCGTATGATTGTGTCTAGTGCGCGCGTGTATGTGTGTGTGTATGTGTGAGTGCACGAAGACAAAAGTTCGAAAGTAAGATTTTCGAAGAGAGAGAGTAGCGAGTCGTGAGAGCGTGCAGTTATCTAGGAAACTTAATATCTCTTTGTCATCGTCGTATTCGGACTCATTCAGTTTCCTTCATTAATTACTTAAATATCAATAAACTATTTATTACAAATCAGTGGATTTAAAGTTCTGTGTTACTTTTCCCATATTATCCGCGATTGTAGCACGATCCTCTTTCTCCCTTCCTAGATCCTTTTCTAGAGACCAACGAGAATTCGGGCAAACGATCAAACGAAATCGACCGGAGGACGTCACGAATCGATCACGAATGAGAGAAGAAATTTGTTTACGCGGCACTCATCGAACGAGGCCTACCGAATCGCGGACGAGGCGTACTGATAAACCAGCCAACGATCGATGACCAAACTCGTTTACAACGAAAGGATTTTTCAGCTGCGGATGACGAGAGACGACGACAGGAAAACGAGGGCGAACAAAAAAATGGGGAGAAATTCGTCGGGACGCCTGACTATCATCCGGAAGCCGAAAACAATGACGTTCGCGGAGAAGTGTACGGCCGCATTCGGGCGAGATGGCGTTCAGCCTTGTCGTGGCTGCCGTGGCCCACTTTTGTTCCTGCGTTCGTGAAAAACAAAGCGCCGCCTAAGAACGAGAACCGCGGATATATTCAGCGCAGCACGAGTCTTGTGCACGAGCCTTGAATGCGAGACTGCCGGAGAACGGGTCAAGATAAGCCGTGGAAATTTCTCGGCCGGTGTCTGTTTTTTAACCGGTTCTCCCTTCTTTCCTTTCTTCCTTCCTTCCATCCATCCATCCATCCTTCCTTCCTTCCCTTTCGTCTTGTGGACTTTTGTGCATCTGGTTAAAAAGAACCTCGCCCGCTCTGGGTTTTGATTTAAACCGCGGCAACAATTCGATCGGGGCAGTTGCTCTTTCGCTCACGCTCGGTGCCCGCGATGAAAAGAAAATTACCCCGGGACCCCGGGAACGTTTTAAAACGTCCGTACGTTTTCTTTTTCTTCTTTTTTTTTTTCGCGTAATTTCGTTAATGCCGTTTATGGATAATAGCGATAAAGCCCGGGGAAAATTGCTGGCAAAACCGAGTGCGCCCAGCGGTCTCGTTGTCGCTCGCAGTCTCTTCTTGAACGTGGCTCACAGCCTTGTAGAATGATTTAAGCCGCGCGGCGAGCTTAACGGCTTGACCTCGAACGAGCGCGACATGCCTCCTGGAATTACGTGAACGCACGATTTTACGAGCCTGCATCGAACGACGGCTATCCTTGCAACGACACTTCAAGAGGTCGAATCTGTTATTCATGTTTAACCGGGCGAAATTTAATCGAATTTCGTTCGAAATTGTCGATCGGTTCGTCACGTCAAAAAAATACAACGGACGAGTTGCGATATCGTTAATCTTCGAGTTCCGACGTTATTTGCCAATTACGAATAACAAATCCATAAAGTTCTGCGTAAAAAGAGAAAAGCAACGCATACACGCCGAACATTTCAGAATCAATATTTCCAGAAAGTGTTTGAATTTAACGGGGAGGTCAATTTCGAAAATACGCGATTGGTTTACAGTCTGGTATTGGATTTTAAAATTGCTTTCATGCTAGAGAAACGTGAAAAAAAAAAAAAAAAAGAAAAACACGATTTACCGTGTCTTTTCTCCCTACGATCTCCCTCGGCCTTGCGCGCGCGATTCCGTGGAAACCGCCATTTCCCGCCGACGTGTAACGGCCATTTTTCATTTCGCTGAACGATCTCGTGATTACGAGAGTAACCGTAACTCACGCATCGACCACGTAACCGATATCCCGTGCCAACCTGGCCACGGAAATTAAATTCCTTTTCTTGGGAGGAAAAGCGCGGGTCGTTCCGTCCGTACGAGATATTTGCTTGTAAGTTTTACGCCCGCCTATTGTACGAACTTTCCACGCCGTGATTCCGTGCGGCGGAGAGGTCGACCCAGTTTCCCCGGAACTATTCGACGAGTTATTACGAATTCCTCTCGCAGAGGAAAAAACATAAAGGAAGAGGGAGCCGATGAAAGGACAGGAGTCGCAGCTGCGCCTCGTAATGCCCCGGTGATTCCGATACATCGCGCACGCCCCCGTGGAAAAATCAGTTTACGGTGACGTCGCCGGTGTGTATATGGTGGTTTTGTCGTTGCCGATGTGTAACCCTTTCGTTTTTACGAGCATTCAGCTCTCAGCTCGGGATAAGTCGCCGATGCATCGGCCGAGAGAGTCGCATCAAGGGAAACCTATACTCTCCGCTGATTCACCGGTAAAAATTGAACAGCCACCGTACCGACGTACGCGCCATCGCCTATTCGATCGCCCGTTCGTTCCGCGACCTGGTACCAAAATAGGAAAAAAGACGAGAAAAGAGAAAAAAAAAGAAAGAAAAGAATGGCAAAACTTCGCGCAAGGATATTTCACTCACGGTCAGATCGAGTCAAATCGAGATTAAGCGATCCATCTTCGTAATTCGTCAAATTGTCAGTTGTAATTATCGCAATTGCGGTGAAAGGATCGAGAAAAACTCAGGTGAACTCGATTTCACTTTACATCCACCGCGCGACAAGTCGCTGGAGTTTTCGTTACCAACTTTCGTCGTTACTTTCTTCCTTTTCCTTTCTGTTTTTTTCTTTTCTTTTTTTTTTTTATCGTCGCGCGGCGAAGTCGTTAGCAGCGAGAGAAACAGCAAGAACAACGGAAGAAAACGAACAGAAACGGACGACGAAGATTTAACAAGCGAGACACTTATTTACGAATCCACGGCGAGACTCTGTCTTTTCCCGCGGCTTGACCTCGTCGCGGGAGGGAAAAGCGAGCGTGGCGCGGACGGGCGGGGTGGGCTCGACGCTCGGATGACGGAGTAAAAAAAAAAAAAAAAAGAAAAAAGAAAAACGTCGGGCGCACGGCTGGCGGACGATAATGTAAAAATGAGAAAGCACGCGCGGTCTGGCCAGATACGAGGGACGAAATGCTTTCTACTCGTGTACCCCGGTGCAGGCTTTCCGCTAAAAGCGAAAGCGACAGCGGCGCTGTGCATTTAATGACGCGAAATGCATTTTCCAGCCAACCGGTTTAAAATGGAAGGTAAAAACGCACTAAAACGCCCGGCCTTTCTAATTAAAATCAGTTTTAACCGGAACGTACGAGCCCGAACGAGACCTCCGCCTCCATACAGGTGAACGGTTACCGCCAGGCTCGCGCTTGTACCGCGGTGTTCGCCTAACGTAATCTCGTTTTCGATCTTCGAACATCGTTGCGGTCTCCTTCTCGATGCGAACGTTCGACTTTGTACGGGATGCTGGCCTTTGGCCGATAATGCGAGAGACACATCCCTGGACAATTGCGAGAATTACTTTATGAGACTGACCTTGCCCAATGATATCTTTTGGCCAATCACGTGAAAGACACGGTAGAGTTCATACAAGGAATTCGTGGGATCAAATAAGTCAGTTCATTCGTAGGAACTTGCGAAGGTAATCGCGACATTTATCGTCTACTAATTGTACGATGTGTGTGTCTACGTGCTGAACATCTGTGGTTCACTCTGTGGTTACAAAGTGTCTTACGTCTTCACTTGTTTTTCGATCTCAGAGCTGCGAGCTTTGTAACAGGACACTATCAAGAGAGTGAAAGTAAAGAGACAGTAACAAGTATATCTTCGACACCTTTATCATTCCATAAATTATTTCCAACACATCTTGCTACGTATAACGTCAGTGTTCGATCCTCGCGTACAAGCTCCAAAGATGAAATCGATATCAGTTTAACACTCTTGATTGAAAAAAGAATCGAGCCTTATTATTATCAGGCTTATTACACACAAATTCTAGAAAAGATCCATCGTATTCGTTCATTTTCCACAATCCCACGTGGATGGTTCTTCGAGTCCCGAGGAATAATACGCAGAGGTACATGATCGACACCAGTTCGTGACTGTCCTCAACACAAAATGGCGAATGTATTCCTTCACCTTGTAGGAACGCGCCTGAAAAGTGTCCTGGACTTTCCAAAAACTTTCTCTGCCCGCGTTTGCACGACGCGTCGTCCACCTCGAACGTTTCGCACCCGGGTCGAGTATCGTGTCGTTCTTTGCGATTGTTCCCCAACTTGCCAACGAGCGAGGGGTTTGTCAGTTCACGGGCGAGTGTCAATTCACTTTGCGCGGAGTTTCGACCGAAGAGGAGATCGGTGGCCGACGCGAGGCTGATATCAAAGTCAAACAGCAAGATTTTCGCAAGAGTTCAAGTGCGGCTAGAAGCGAAGGTAAACGCTCGGCCTTCGATCGCGTCGTCGGTTTTCTGTTGCCTCGCCGGCGAGATACACGGTTCATTAATATCGCGGAGTTATTACCGTGACGACGATTACCCGCGTCGCTTCGTGCCGCAGCTCGAAATAACGGCCCGAGCGATGGCATCTGCCGCGCGCGCGCACCGTGTTCCACCGTGTTGAACGATTCTTTTTTAAAAAGAGACAGTTTCCTAAAGATCCCATAATTCTAAGGATGAACGTATGCACCGACCTGCCGTTTCCTACAAGAGATCCCCGGCTCGGTATAAATCAGCGTTCCACGGGCGTATCCAGCGAGCGTTCTCTTTTTCGAAATCATCCCTCCTCCATCGCGCGGATATATTTTTTCCGCCATCTTTCTCAAACGTGTAAGACGGTCGTGGGACAAGTGGCTAGAAATTCCCCTGACCTCTCGCGAACTTTATCATCGCGATAACCTTCTTCCCGGCTTCCATCCTGATGGAAACACTGAATCAGTATGATCGGATATCGCATGGTACGTTGAATTCACCCGGTTACTTCTCCGCTCCTATTTCTCTTCTGTTTTCACCGTGAAAGCATCCCTCCCTCTCGCTCTCTTCCTCCTATCTCTCTCTCTCTCTCTCTTTCTCCATCTCTGCCCCTCTTGTCACCTCCTGCGCGCCCATCCTTCGCCTCTTTTTCCTTTTCAGTCGTTCGTGTCATCGATCGCAATATCGCAGAAAAAGTCGAGTATATAACGTTGCCCGGCCGACCCCTTCGACTCGCAACAGCTGGCGAGGCGAAGCCGAGAAACGTCGAAGGGAAGAAAAGAACAAAAAAAAAAAAAAAAAAAAGAAGAAGAAGAAAAAGAAAGGAGAAGAAAACGGACGGGATCTTCCCTTGCGAATCAAGTCCGGTTCACTCCGTTAATTGATCTCGCCAGTGATATCGCTACAAACCCATCTCCCTCCCGTCGTAAATTAATCCCGCGCAACTTTTCCCACAATCGTCGCCGCTATTCTCGCGACACGATCCTTAAGTACTTTTTCCTCGTTTCCCGAATCGCTTCTCGCAAGTTCGACGACGAAAGTCGTCGGGTGAAATTGAAATCCCTGCCAGCCGAGAGCGAGTTATTTTCGAAAGGGTAAACTTTCGATACGAGCCCCCATCGTCTATGGCGAGACCATCGTTGTCCCTCCGTCTCTCCCGCCGGTCGAATTTCGATCGTTCGCCGCCGATCCTTGTTAATTAATTATCTTCGATAAATCGTAAAACGGAAAGGGAAAGGGAAAGAACAGAGCGGCCGATACGAAACGCGAGATAGCCGGCGAGATTCATCTTCGAGACGAGACGAGAAAGCTTAATTGGCGGGATGGTTGAGAAGATGCTGGTGCGCGATTTTATTTTCGAGTTCTTCGTCAGAATGGAATTCTCCGCCGAATCCTATCTATTCGTGTTTTCAGCTGGAATCAAGCGCGTCGCGCGGCCACTCTGCGTGCAACCGGTTATAAACTGTATTTGTCGTCGATTCGAGCAAACACCAACTTGATCGCCGCGTTTGCTCGTCAAATATTTTCCGCCGCGAGCAAGGTGTTTTTCATCGATAAACAGGCGCGGCGATTGAGACGATACGGCTGGAAGTACAAAGATCGTAATGGGACGACAGATAGAGAGAGATAAAGAGAGAAAGAGAGAGAAAGTGTAAAAGAAGAAAGCTCGTTGGAGCGAACGATCCGACAGGCAGCGGCCACGCGAAGTCTCATTTTTCACCGCAGGATCGTCGTTCTTAGGGCTTCGACCTACGACCCGCGCAAATAGGGACTTCCCTCGAAACGAGGAATCTTCTATCAGAGGAACATTCCTCGATCCCCGAGGGCAATTTGTGCCTACCCGGGCTTCATAAATCTCGACGAAATTTTTATGCGAAACAGGCAAGAGTGGGGGAGGGGGAAGGAGCGGCCACGAATTAATAAATCTGAATTTCGAAACCACCCTCCGCGAGGGGTAACACAACCGGAATTTACGGTATTTCAATATAAATACTCGGTCGTTTCGGCGTGAACGGAATCACGTTCAACCGCGCGAAAAGTAGATGTATATCTAGCTACGCGTCGATCGCTTCGTAATACGATTCAACGATACACACACACACACACACACACACACACACACAGATATACCGGGCACGGTATTCCGAAAGAGAGGAAATCCTACTATCAGTCGGGATGGGGAACCGTTTCAATGCCATATTCATTTGGAAATCCCTCGAGCGCCTCTGGCGTTCAAACCGCAAGTAGGACCATGAAGGTGCAAATTGCCGTCTAATTTGTCGTCCCCTTTCGAAAGCGGCTCACATTCGGCCGAGCGTCGTTGGCGCAAGTGGAGAGGAAAGCAAGCGGACGACAGAGAAAGACACGACGGAGGTAGAGGCCCCCGCGATGGCACGTCATTCGTCGACTATTGGAAAAGCGTTATGAATTTGAAAGGCCTGCTGTCAGAAGTACCCAGGCGACCGCACAATGGCCGCATGGACCGCAAAACGCGACGAAACGCGTCTCTTTTCCCTCTTGCTTCCCACTCCGTTTTCGTCCTTGATTTTACAAGCCACCCGTTAACCGCACACCAAGATGACGGTGAAATTAATCGCGAAAAAATTGCTGAAGCGGGAACGGAAAGAAAGAAAAGAAAAAGAAAAGAAAAGAAAAGAAAGGCAAGCGGTTTCGCGAAACGGCAGGAACGCGTTTCAGCGTCCACTATCCGCCGCGATAAATGTCGCACGTGTAGACTAATACTGCTCCGTCCGTGTCTTCAAGCTGTTTTTCCAACCCCTCGGCCTTTCGACACGGTAAAAGCATTATCCGGGGAAAAGTTTCGAGGGATCGCAGGTGCGACGCCTCTCTTCAGAGGATGGGGAAAAATTGATCCTTCAAGAGTTTGGGTCGCTGCGATTATTAATACGCCCCAGATTTTTCCTGTTATTGAATTAGAGACTGAGCGTTAGGTTTACGCCACGGTAGAGGAGAATGGTGCTCGATCTGTCGTAAAACGCTCGATATATCAGGACGACAAAACTTTACATTTTTCGTTCTTGAATTTTTGTATACCGATGACATGTCGTGTCTATACGAAAATAGAGAGGAAAGAAAGCATTATTCAACGACTGACAACGTGGTTGTAACGTAATCATTTAAAACGCGAGATGCGTATTAATCTTACCTGATCGTTAATTAAAATGAATTTTTGTCGAGTCGCAAGAACGCAGTGCGCAAAATGTGACGAAACGTTCTTCTGGCCAAAACTCGACGATACAGTGTGAACAATCCATAATCCCGCGTTCCAATGTCGTGAAATGATCGGGGATACGCCACCGTGAAGATATTTATTATATTTCGAGACTTCCATTTCCAGATTACCTCGGTTTTCTCTAGCCCGTGTCCCGGCCCATGGCTCTTCGATAAATGCAACCCGGACGAGTTTTCAACCGATTTCAGCGTACTCGAGCACTCAACAAAATGAACGCGATCGACCGTCAAAACATCGGGGGAGGAGGAGGGGGGGAGGAGAGAGAGAAAGGTAGGACGTCGACAATGAAATTACGATTGTATCGTCGTGGACGACGATCGAACAATCCGTCTTAATTGTGCAACTTGAATTTCCACCTGTTTTCGTTTCCCGGGACTCGAGCGTGCTCTCAGATACACAATCCATCGTGTATCAGAAACGACGAGAGAGCCTCTCTCGAGTATCCCGACTGACGACCGAGAGTCGAACGCAAAGCATTATATATACATATATACCTTCTTACTGTCGATGAAACAAAAAAAAAAAAAAAAAAAGAAAAGAGAGAGAGAGAAAAAAAAGAAACGACGATCGAAGCACAATAGCCACTCTCCGCTAATAAGAGGTTGCACGGAGTGCGGGGAATTAACAGCGGGCGAATCCCTCGGTTCCCATTTAGATCGCGAGCGCATTATATTCTTAATAACTCGCGTGATCGGTCAAAGTCGAACAGCGAGAGAGAAAGAAAAAGAGGAAGAGAGAGAGAGAGAGAGAGACAGAAATGGACGCCAGGTTCTTCGGCCGAGAGAAGTAACGTCGTTTCCGCAATGATCGCCGCGCCGTACCAAGGCAAGAGCGTTTCAATTAATCTCCGGCAAGCCCTCCCCACCCCTTTTTCTTCAAATTCATCCTCGTCATCCCCTTTGCCCGGCGTGATTACGACGCTGCCTCGACTACTACACTTCAATTAATCTGCATAGACTCCTCAATGCGGACGGAAGATCCCGGTGCATTGAGACCGAGTTTATTTGTCTGACGGCCAGGAATTAATCCGCCAAAGTGACGCGACACAACGTAACAGACTCGAAAGTCGGCTTTTTCTGGCCGCCACCCCGCGCGAGCTACAGTTTCCCCCCCGTGCTTTTTCATTCACCGGCACCGTCCTGTGCGACATACCGTGCTCTCTCTCTCTCTCTCTCTCTCTCTCTCTCTCTCTTTTTCTATCTCTCACTCTCTCTCTGGAACCATTCCTAGATCGAGAATTGTCTCGTCAGCCCTGTTAAACATCGAATCATTATCCCGACCGACGACGACCAGATAAGCATCGCGTTCAGTCTTCTTCTCCATTCCCGGATAGACCGTTTTTTACTCGAGCATCGAGAAGTACCGATTTTTCCTTTGTCCCTCCTATTATTCCTTTACAACCCGATGATTTCGAGGGATTGCCAGAGCAACGGGAACGTCGCGATTAAAACGACCTCGCCGAGCATTCTCACGCGTCCGTGCCCCGCTATTACTGCTACACCCTCTCTCCTGCCTATCCGTCATAGCTCGTCGTCGACCCTTGTTTTCGTTCGTTAAGTGGACGAGCCACGCTCGCGTAGTCGCGACAAATGCCTCGGGATCCTCGTCGATCTGCCACGTGTAATCGCGAAACTCCTTAAACTCGATAAAACGGGGGTAGAGTGACAGATAATTTTTACGTTAGGATTGAAATCGAGTCGATTCGTTACTAAGTTACTCTTACGTTCTTCACGTTTCTGCGGTGAAAATGAAGAAGAGAAGAAGCGACACTGAGGGGACAAGAAAAAAGGTGCACGAAGAAGCAAGAAGGTCGCGAGAATCGTATCAATTAAACGATATCTAGACGCGACCTGGAACTCGCGCCTTCCGAGCATTTTCGAGAGCGGCGGAAGTTCGTCGAGTGGTATCGCGGCTGAAAGGAAGAAGTCAGAAAGGCGAACGACGCAAGGAGGGCGGTGGAGTAACTTACGAGGCTGGAGCAGCGGGGAGTTTCACGGGAGGGAGGGGGTGGAGGGGTAGACGGCGTTGTTTACCCTTTATTTATGACAAAAGTTTGCCCAGATTTCGCGAATACGCGGTCCCGGCTCGGTTAAGCTGCGGAGGCCCGGTTGCAGGGGTTGAACCAAGAGGGGGAGATAGAGGGAGGGAGCGAGAGAGAGAGGGAACAAATCAGCTAGAGGGGTTGCCGGCTGCAGCAGGCAGGGGTGACGGAAGGGGAATGGGCGGCAGAAGCTCAGCCATGCAGTCATTTGTTAATGTCATCCTGGCGTCCCTGCTGCTCTATACCCCGCCGCCATTCCACTCTGCCACCCCCGTCGCGAAGCTAGCACTGTCCTACGTCCTACGGCCGATGTTACCCGTCGTCTCATACGCGATAATAAGCGGGCTAGTTAGTATACTCCGTATGGTCGTGAGCGACCAACCTTACGATTCTCTCCTTTCTCTCGTTTTTGTCCCGTCTATATCCGTCCACGCTCATTCAGAGGAGAGGAAGAGAAAAACTCGTTCGAGATAAAGGAACGTCTAAACTGTAGGAAAGAATGAGGGAAAGGATTCAAACGCGAGTCGGGGATTTAACGTTTCTTCATCGAGCTCGAGCACCCGATAAAAGATATACGTCCATGTCGTTGAAGAAGAAAAAAAAAAAAAGTTGGTGAATGGAGAAGCAATGAATGAATTCGGTGGGACGAGAGGGAAGAGGAGCGTTCGATCCGTTGGGAGCGTAACGCGAGACAAAAAGTTCCCGGTGCCGCGGTTGTTTGTCTTTAATAGTCGATCGAAGAACCGAGGAGCGAGGCGAAACCGATGAATACAAAGCGACGCAAGTTTTAATTAAGCCGATACGTTAGTTTATACGCCTGGTAGTCATAGTTATAGAGCGACGCGTTTAATAATGCACCGGTAAGCGAATTCGGTGCACCGCGTCTCATTGGACTTAGGCGTTAATAAAGTACCGCGTCGATGTCGTTGTCGCGTGGAACGCGACGGCGACACGTTTCACGTCAATTTCGCGGGAGCAATTAACCCGTTACCCGACGATTCCCGAAATACCTTTCGATAGCGACCGGGAAAATCCGCGCTGCGAACGTACCCTACCGTACCCACCGTCAAAATACAATAACTAAAAGTCACGAGATTCTTTCTTTCTTTCTTTCTTTCTTTCTGTTTCTTTTTATACTCTGCTTTAAACGCGGAATCCGCGCATCGTTGGAGAATTTTTTGCGCCGCCTCGCCGAGCCATTATTTTCCCTCCGCCTGAGATATTTCCGCCGGTTAATCGAAGAGTTGCTGCGACTACGCGGCGGTATAATACGTTCTAGCGAGTAGCCAGCAGTATAGTCCCCTGGTCTGCAAGCGCCCGCCCGGTAGTACTATGAAATATTTTTATTTCGACCGGCGAGCTTTCGAGTTACGGTACGGCGACACGCACCGCTGGGAAACGGCGCGACGCCGGCTAACTTCGCGTTTATTAAAGCTTCGCGTCTGGTGCTTGTTCGTTTACAGGTGCGTGTGCTTTACGGGATAGCGTTCGCCGCTATGGCACCTGGTACTTGCAACTCTCTCTAAGCAGCAGGAATTTCGCTGAATTCGCACCGCCGCTGTGCTCGTGGCCGTACTGCGGGAGAATAAAACGCGATGTTCATGCGTCTGTGCCGTGATCGCGCGACGATCGGTCGTTAGTTGAACGAGGAAAGAATCAGTTAACGCTCGCCAACTCGAATTTACGGTGTTCCGGGTCGATCGTCCAGATACGATACAAGAGAATCCTCCTTTGGAAGGGATCGTAGAGTTATGCGGCACGATGCACGACAATGTCTGCGAGGGAAATTTACGAACCGGAAGGAATGTTACCGGAATAAAATTTAACACGACGATTCGCCCCGTGTCCATGCGTCGATTCGCTTAATCCCGGTGAGAACCGAACGCGAAAGCAACCTTGCACGTTTGCTGAGAGAAGGAGAAAAATATTCTCTCCGTAATTCTCAGGAATATTCGGTTAAGAGGCATCGAGACGCTTCCTACAATGGAAGGAAGATCGAGTTGCTACCCGTTAAGGGGAACGAAAGTAAAAGAGTTCCTCTGCCCTTTGAACGGAATTATTAATGAAGTTAACGCCGGGATCGATGAACGTTCTCGTCTTACGAAACGTAATTACCAGCTTGTTATCGAGCGACTTCGTAGATTCCCGCAGAATAAACCAACAGAGACAAGTGCACGACGCGAAATTCGCCTGTTAATCACGAGGTCGGAGAAGTTTAAAGGAAAAAAGAAAAGAAAAAATCTCGGGAGAGAGGAACGCGATTGAAACGCGAGAAGGCGGAGAGGCGTCTTTGCGCGCGCGATTTGCAGAGGAAACGTAGGTCGTAGGAGGTTCTGGATTAAAACGGAGCAAGACCCATAGACCATGAGATCCCCGATGATTGGGGGATCGTGAGAGTTGATAATTGGACACGTGTTTCGTTGGGAACACAGCCCCGCAGGTGGAGTGCTTCTTGATCGGGCGCGTGCACTAATTGGGAGCGCAATTAAAAGCTGCGTCGTGTGGATCCCGAGGGAAGCCGACAATCCGTACACGCCCTGGCGGTGTGACGTGATCAAAACAAAGTGCGAGCTGCTGCGAAGTGCGCGCGCGAGCGCGCGAAACGAGACTAGGAGCGGCCGCGACAAGAGCCGGAGAGGAGCGTAGGTGGAGATAGTGCGTGGCGGTGGCGCAGTGGGGTTGCCGCCGAGCGCAAAAACAAAACCAACGGAAATAAAATAGAAAGACGGGGGCACGTTAATTGACTGAGCTGACACGGGGCCGGCGAACAAAACGTGTCGACGGCGCCGAATGCGTCGATGCTGACACCCCCCCCTACCCCTCCGCGTGTCTCTCACACTTGAGTGCCGTCGGAATACTGATTTTCATTTTTCTCCCAGCGCTTCGACACCGGACACCGTCGAGTCGTCGCTTCGTTGCCACTGACACACTCGTCCGGTTCCCGCAAGTAAAAAGAGGAAAAAAGACAGCGGAAAACCACGCGAGTCAAGAAGACGAATGGTTCACCGCGAGAACCACTCGATGTATATGTTCGTAACCAAAAACCGGGCAAATTAAACAGCTAACAGAGAGTCCGCGTCGCACACACATACAGGGTGTGTTTCGTAGTGAGACCCACTTCGGGAGCTGATTGTACGCCTAAAAATAATGAAAAAGAGTCATGTAAATATTTTAATTACTTTTACAAAAGATGCTCGAAATGACCACTTTGCAGTTGAAGACAAGCCTGTACGTGTCTTGTCATTGATCTCTCTATCATTCCTGGTGTTTCTCGAATTTGTCGGAAGCCTTGCTCTATTCTAGTTTGTAGTATTTCAGCATTTTCAATCGATGTTGCGTATACAATAGACTTTAAATGTCCCCACAAACGAAAATCTAATGGATTCAAATCCGGAGAACGAGCAGGCCATGCAATAGGACCTCCATGACCAATCCATTTATTTGCAAAGTGTTGATTTAAAAATTGCCTAGCCACTCGGCTGAAATGCGGCGGAGAACCATCATGCATAAACCGCATACAAAGTCTAAAATCGACTGGAACTTCCTCTAATATTTCGTGTAAACGCGTGCTCAAAAAATCAACGTACTTTGTGCCTCCTAGTTTCCCACCAAGAAAAAAAGGTCCCTGGTAAAACTAGCTTACTAGTGTTTGCTCTGTTTGTAAAATTCATTTAATCTCATAAACGAAGACGGATAGGACACATATTTATATGACTTTTTTTCATTAGGCGTACAATCAGCCCCCGAAGTGGATCCCGCAAGTTACGAAACACCCTGTATGTACATACGTCGAATCGAGAAGCAAAACGCATTCGCGAGCCTGAAAAAATTGTAATTCCGGTTGAAATTTGCACGCCAGCCCGGATATATTGAATCGCGTTGAATTACAATGCACGCCGCGAGAGAGCGGCCCGAGATTAACTGTATTATTCGTCGATGCGAAACTTCATCAAGAACTCGTTAACTCGGCTACCCTTGTTTAACGCGTCATTTCGGTTGATTCGAGCGCCGATTGAAAATGAAAATCGTCCGATAATAAGTATCGACGGCCCCCCCCCCTCCGCCCTCCAGAACGTTCGTATATCTGCGAGGCGTTTCGCTACCGCTGCGGAACAATTCTCGAGCTTCCCTCCTTCCCAATCTTCCTCCCGTCTTGCCCTCACCGCCATCGCTTACCATCCTCGCGTTAACCGTCCATTATTCTTCACGCCCTTAATAACGAACGGCCGCTCGCTTCAAACGAACAAGGAGCCGCGGTAATCGTTGACAATTTATTTTCGCGTCCATCGGCCTGTTTTCATTTCGGCTCGATGCGACACGAGCGAACGAGGAAATCACCGACTGCCCTGGCTGTTTTTAAATAACTTTCACCCCGGATCTCTCCGGAACGTTAGGTATTTCACGAGTGTAGTATAAAAGGAGAGACATTTAGCACTCCCTTAGACAAGGATGGAATACACATAATTGGTAAGGCACTTGTCGTCCTTTGGGCGACACTTACCAAATTTTTTGCACCGGAGAATAATCCGGTCTCGGGGCTCCTAAGCAGAACAGGATGCAGGCCATCGTGAAGGTTTTAGTCGGTAAGAATCCGACACTGCCCAGCTCCACAAAATGGGCTGGGTGTCTTGTGAAAGATTTCCTCCACGTAAAAAAAAAAAAAAAAAAAAAAGATATTTCACGAGCCGTCGTTGCAAAAAAAAAGAGTCGCCGATCGCGCGTCTAAAAACCGGCAACGCCGCGTCCATTTAATACAAGAGAAGGGGATGGAGCGGGGGCGAAGAGAGAGAGAGAGAGAGAGGCGGGGAGGGATATTGAACATTGAATGTAAATTGATTTTTCGCGAAGCAGTCGCCGCGCGCCTGATTCGGCGAGCGTGTTTATTCGCGTTTGACGCGCGCCGAACGAAATAAAAGGGGAACAGGGTGAAACGAGGAACGAAAAGATCGGCGCGTGATTTTTGTCTGGGTTTAACGCGATAACGCGACCACGTTTCGAGCGTTGACCTCGATTCATCCACTCGGAACGGCGAGTTACTTTTGTATAGCTAATCATAGGGCATTGGAACGGTGGATGAAAGCCAGACTTGTGTCTGACTCTCAACAAAGCTATCGTAGACACGGAGGATTATTTCATCCGCTATCTACCTATCGCGCGGAGGCTATGCGGAGCAGCTGTACCTAATTTAGCCGGCGCTATTGTCGGACACGCGATACAGTTCTCGCTGATTCGAGATCGCGTTTGACTGCCGAATATTAGACTTGTTGAATGGCGAATTATATCAGCGACGCGTTTATCAAGAAACGGAGATCAGGAAGTTGCGCGACAGCCGGGAGCCTCGAGACGCCTTTAATCCTTCTGTTCCTGTTGACGCCTATAAGCGCCCGGCAAATGTTATTGACAGTTGTGCAACAAAGAAATATTGGTAAGTGAATTGTAATTCAACAATCTTTCCGTTAGTCGTATGTTATTTCACAGTTATTTCATCGAATAGCCTTAAAGTGAAAAGGTGTGGCAATAAATTAATCACAAATATGCAATGTGTAGAAACCATAACGGAAGAAGGGTGACACATTACGAATGCAAGAAATGCGACGCAATATTAAGTTCTAACCCATGTTTCGAAGTTTACCATACCTTAGGTATACCTATTAGGTATATTGTGAAACAAAGCTTAAAGTTACTGTTAAATTTTTAGTATGTGCACCGAATACGAATATTCAGCACAGAATACGAATAAATGAATAATATTGGTTCAATGTAGAGCGATTGAGTGTTTTCGGTTATTTCAATATACTTTCTGAGAAATGTACGCTGACGAAAAATTTCGTCGTACTCAGTATAGGTCGCGATTCAAAGTCTACCGTAGCCAACGTTTACAGGCTGTTTTTCGATACGTGAAAACTGCACAAACAGAGAGAGAGAGAGACAGAGAGACAGAGAGAGAAAGAAGCAAAAACTGCCGTTCGCTCGATCGATCGTTCGTACGTTACGAGGCGCGCGAAACAAAAAATTCGATGCAATTGTCGATAAACTGAAGGAACGAAATTATCCTCGTGTGTATAAATCGCACGTATCGATATCGATGTAGTCGACGAAACTGCTGCACACACGGCCCGCACGGAGACGCGTTTAAACGGTCTTGGTAACCCGGGCAGATTGATAGAGCCAATCGATGCACACAACCGATCGCCCATTAATTCGGATTTATACATAATAAACAATTTGCAAATGCGCAACGACGATCGTCGCGCGTCGTCGGCCATTGTCCCCGCCTAATTGATTTCGCCAGCGAACGAATCGTTCCCGGTTCATTCTCCCGAGCAACAAACGCCAGCGCCCGGCCGACAAAACCCGTTGTGTTTTACATAATTACCGTGAAAATTACGCGCGTAATTTCTGTTCACTATTTCTGACCTTTATTAATTCACGAGCGACCAGAGTGCGCAGTCGACCGTGCTCGTCTCGATGGGTCGCGCGAGCTTCGGGGACGCTCCCTCCCACCATTCATATGTGTTTGAGCGATTAATGAGGATGAACGCGGCGCGCGACACGACACAGGCCGTCGATCGTACACATACGGCGAGAAAGTCATTGCGATTAGAACGCGCGCGAAATTTCGAGATCGGCGGCTCGAACGCGCGATTCTTCCCGGCATTCCGCCAAGACCGCACGAATTTCCCGTGGAATCCTACGACGTGATTCGCGGTAATTTATTTTCGACGAACGAACGCTCGCGTAATTAACCCCGATCGCTAGGAATTCCTTTGTCGGTGGTGCTGTTCGGCCACGCGTCGAAACACACGATTGTAATTCGCGTTGCCGTGTTCGCCAATTATCGAAATTAATTCGCGAGGTTGAACATCGCGCAGGAGCGGAGCTGAGAAGAAACAGCGAGACGAATCGCTGCACGATCTCGATCGGTTTCGAATGGTGCCGATCGAGATAACAGGGGAGGGGAAGGGAGGGAAATAATCGCCGTCCTCGACGACTCTCGGAAATTGATCGGCCCGTTGCTGAATCGTTGATGCGACGAATGAAAAATGTAGGCTTGTCCGGTGCCGGTGGACGATCGACGGTCAGCGAAATTGCGCCAGGCGGCGGCCGATCGGGAATTATTCTCGAACGATACGGGAGAAGAGAAAAACGCGGTGTAATGTGGGCGAGCAGTTAATGAACTTGTCCGAAGGAGTTTAGGGAACCACTCGATAGTTAAGACCCTCGAGAGGAGCAACTATTATGTTGAAGTTTGCACATTAATTCGGCCGTTGACCTAAGCTCCACCGAAGTCGCCCCTGCTTGGAGATATCCCTCAAAGTAACTGTTCGAATTTCCTATGGGGGGGGGGGGGGATTTCCCGGTGTCACGCCATCAGTGTTAAAGGCTTTCGTTACGGTACGCGGAACGAAAGTTCGGACTTTCGCGGATCGGATCGGGATCGAAGGGGAGGCAAAAACCGAGAGAGAGAGAGAGAGAGAGAGAGAGAGAGAGAGAGAGAGAGAGAATCCTGAATGGATTCAAACGGAGTCTGCCCCCGACCCCGTGTTTTCAAAATAATCTTTAAGCCGCTCAAAGCCGTGATCGTTGTATTATCGGGGAAGTCATCTGCCGGTCGACGTTGAAGGATCGTCGTCGTTGATTGCACGATTCCGAGAGGATAGGAAACGCAGCTCGTCGACGAGGCGAGCTCGAAACTTCTTAATTTCGATCGAAGGGAATAATTTTTTTCGAAAAGATCGTGACACGCTCGAACAAAGTTCGATCCTCGATCGAAGCTGCTCCTTAGTTTGAATTCTCTTTCCTCCCTCCCCCCTCTCTCTCTCTTGGTCTTTGGCCATTATTCGAACGAACTTCGTGACCCATTGTCACGCGAATGGAGGAATAGCTCGGCGAGATATAGTTTGCTCGGAGAGATTATAAATCGCAAGGTTATTGCTTTAATGGAAATAAATTATTGGAACAGGTCGAGAGATATCATGAAACCGATCTAGACTCGAACGCGGACTGTTCCAACTTCCACTCGACGACTGGATCGGATCACCTTCATCGGAACAATGATCAATCGGTTCTATTTATTCCACGCTCGAATTTATAACAAACTTATTGAAATTAATTGAAAATTAATTGGCCGTAACGAAATGCCGCTCCGACACGACTGATATTCGTGTAATGCGAACCGTGATAGGATAATTGGGAATGATCTATCGCGTATACGGTTCCCTCTCTTTGCGATAGTCTACAACATTCGCCCGAGTGCTTCTACGACGGTAATCTTCCATCGCATTTGAAACGTCAAAGCTAATGAAGATGGTAACGTGGCCAATTAACGCGAATGACTACTTCGGTATTATAAACAAAAACAGCTAATTACCAATGTACTCGCGTTCGAGTCATAAAATTTAGTTTATAAAACATTCAAAATCTTTGAACGGATTGATCGTATTTGAAAAATAAGATCACGTACTTTTGGTGCAACGGATGTAACGAGATCGTGAATCAGTATTAAGTCGCAAATATTATTTACAAATCGACGTTTAAAATTGTGGCTCTGTTATCGTTTCGTGTAAATTAACATGCAAGAGAAAACTCGGATATTCGATTTCTTCTTAAATTCTTCGAAACGATCGAAACTCTTGTATTTACCTCGACAATACGTGTTTATTATTAACCGCAGACAAATATCGATCCCGGAGGCATCGGCGACACTCATCAACCGATTCGCGCCAGTCGAAAACAAGTGGTTGTTAGTTTGTTCAAACGTTTGCTGATTTTTCGCACGGTCGCCTTTCGGTGCGAAAAGACAAGGAGGGACGATTTCATCGACGATTCCGTTTAACGACGTCTAGCTCGGTATTAACAATCGTGGTAGCCGGTGTTGACGCGGCCGATCTCATTAGTTCCTAACCGAGGAACAAGTGACCACCATCGTAACTGAAAACAGTTAGCCCTGCTAAGCTGTCGTCGGCTGGAAGTCGGAAGACAAGCTATTTGCACCTTCAGGCTTTGGACAAGCCACTCGAGCAGCCATCAAGCTCGCCACGAGCGTAGCGGCGACAGGCCGTCGCTACGGCAGACGTGCGTGTTTTCTCGGTCGCGAACGACATATTTGCACGACGTAACAGCGAGAGCCGGGTAAATATTTAGGATGCACGCTATGCGCCGCAATTTCACTGTGGACGGTGCTTCCTCGCTCTTCCGCCAGCGAGAATACTACGAGCAATTTTCGCGTTACGATTTTCCCCCAACCCTTGGCGACCTCATTCACTTCGCGGCGAGTGGCGAGCTGGGAGGAGAGAGAGAGAGAGGGGGGGGGGAGAGAAACCGCCATCCCGAAGTGGTTTTAATTGAAAAGTCGTCCTCGAGGTGAGAATGTTCGGTCGGATTTTATCGACGCGTGGCTCGCGTGACTGCATTAGCGATTGCTCATCCGATCGGATCTCGCGATTTCAGTTTCACGTGGGAGCTAAAGCTGCCGGTCGATCCGGCATGAAATAATTCGCGGGTACAAGAAAAAGTCGGGTAAAGAGTTTCGATGGCGAATTTTTGCAAAAGTTGAACAAGAAAATAGCCAACGGAGAGCGACCGTAACGTTAATGCCTATTAGAACACGAACGAGTAGATTCTATTAAACCGGTGGCTTAATAGTCAACCAACTGGAACTGGACGGTATTCCTGCCATTCTTGGCAAATGCAACTGACGCGGCAATGCAACGCCGTGCCCTATTCTCATTACAATAATCGTTATCGCGCGCAGGTCGTTAAATTGCCAGACTGCATCACCGTTGCCGCCTCGTCGAATGTTCTTTGTACCTTCGTACCCGGAAAAACAGCCTCTCATCCGGCGACCATTCCACTCTCTCAACAACCGGACTATTTATACGAGTGCCTCGATCGAAATTACTACCGATACGAGGTTTCTGCGCTGTCGGTTCTGCCCTGTCTTGCCCGGCAAGACGCAACAATCCGAACCTCTCTCCGATCGTCGAAGCTCGTGCATCCCGGCAAAATGTAGAAAGAGTGACCCAGTCAGTCCTCGGCTGAGCCGAGCTTTCCACCCTTATACGTCCCGCCGATACTCCGTCGAAATTTCATTTATACGGTGCTCACCGTTTTCCACCCTTCCCGTTTCTCTTCGCCCTTCTCCACCACGCTTCCCTTCCTCTCGCACAGTCCGTTTGCCCTTACGACCCAGCCTTTCGCTATCGCGACAGGTGGTGGCTTCTACGCGAGTGGCAAGGCATCCTGCTGCGGTTCGAGTAAACCGCGCGACCTCCTTCCTCATTATCTCGCTTTCATGACCTCGATCTAGCCATCCCTCTGCCCCTTCGCCGCCACCCTCGCCAGATCCATCCGCGCAAGTACTATACCTACTATACGTACGTATGTATGTATGTATGTGCGTCTCGCGAACGTGCCACGTCGCACGCTCGATCGAGACGTCAATCGATTCGCAGTGTTATTTCCGGTGCCACGAAAAATCCATTTTCCATCCGAGCAGAGCACTCCACGCTCGCCCAGATCTTTTCTTTCGCCAGCGTTTCACGCTGTAGTATTGTGCTTGTCGTTCGAGACACCGCCGAAACGTTTCGCATCGATCACGTCATCGATGATACGTTTTATCAGCTTTTTTTCTTCCTCGCCTACGTTCTCTCATCCGGTGCTCTGCGAGGCAGTTTGCGAAGCACAGAAAGCTTGGTGGGTTTGAATAAAAATGTCTGATCCACCGAACGATGTCTGATTCCTCGCGAAATTTCAGCACGGCATCGATCGTTTTTCAACGACATTTCGCTCGTATTTTCTTCTTAAGGTGCCTGCGATCCCCTCGAGTCACAATAATAAATTAAGCTTCTACCTGATATCTCGTTAATTATAATGATATTCCGATAACTGTAATCTCGCGACACGATAACCTCGGTTATCAATATTTTTTTCTCAAATGGAAAATTGACTTTATCCGTTGGCTTTATCGCGCGCGTCACCACTTTAATGGATTCCATATTACGTATAATTATCTCGCTGTAAAATCATAAATTCTCTGGAAATCAATTAATAAAATGAACTGTCAACGCACGAGCTGCTTTCTGTGACATTTGGATCTTGATGCTTGTCACGTCTCTATATCTGGAAAACTGTAATTACGCTCGACGATAAGCAAGAAACTTGAGTGGGTTTATCGAGCTTTAACAAACACGGTACACGAATGTGCACAGCTTTCGTATTCGAGAGCCAAATTAACTCCAAGCCTATTTTTTTTTTTTTTTCAAAATTTCGTTACACGTGTACATGTTATCTTATCGATCTTTACCTTGCCAATAACAATCCATCATATCACGAACAAAGAGGATTTAGCAGCGTGAACTACTTCAAGTAGAATGTGCAGCGTTCGAGTCTTTCGCCATTCCGCCGGACCTCGCAATTGTATTTGAAATTCCATCTAATTGCAAACTCGATAGGACAGATAACCGCTTTGATAACCGCTTTTTAGTCGGATGAAAATTCCGTCAGAGACCGGGAACCGTATCTGGCAAATAGCGGGACCTCGATTTGCAATACACTGCCAATTTCCGTATAAAAACCATGCGAATAAATAACAAATATTTACCGACAAGCTTTATGCGCGGCTGTCCACCTTTACTCTTCTCCTATCTCTCCGTACGTTCAATATTTATTTTCGCATGATGCGACATGCGATGAAAATTTTATTCATTATAAAGTGGAGGCAAACTCTGCTCAATAGCGGACGAATTCTCAGATAAATCCACGCGAACCGATAGCAGATTTTTCGGTATCGAATATTGATATACTCCATCTTGTGAGATGCTAATTTCTTGTATATTTTTCAACGTTAGTCAGATAGTCAAGAAATCGCGTCCTTTAACCGTACAAACGTTCGGTGTAAACGTTGTTGTTCAACTGCCACTTTCCCGGATAAATCAACTACACACTCGAAGAATTTTCGCGCGGGGTCTGTTTAATTACACGTCGCGCGAAGGGGAAATTTGACAGTGATTTAATGACTTGCTGTTTCAGAGAGCGAATTTATTGTATATAATTTAATATTCTTAACGAGAATACTCCGGTAGAGGCCATCGCGAAACCGCGAGCGAAGAAAATTGATTAACCGCGGTAAATATAAGTCTTTCTAACCGGTTATAAAACGTGCATCGGCCGCTCCATAAAATTCACCGCGATCTCATGGCTGTTGCCGGGCAATTTTTCACCGGCAGCAAATTCTCAATCAGTTTGCGCACGCCGTTTCTTTCCAACTTTATTATTCTTCGATCTAATAGTAATTCTGTTCCGGCCAAGCTCTTCTGCGAAGTTGCAACACCTTACGGATTCGTTCCCCCATCGTTCCCCCCTAATGATTATTGCCACGGTATCAATTATAATTGCAGCCATAATGATCAGCTTAACGCTTGTGAATTATAATTAACCCCGGCGGTATCGATCATTCAGCCGAGATTGTGTATAAAACGCGAACGTAACATCCGCTCGACGGAAATTTTCAAGCGATTTTGTTCTTGCCATCCGTCTCCCCTTCCCTCCCCCCCTCCCCCCACCCTTCCGCTCCCCTTTTTTCCAAGCGTATTTTCGTTCCTTTCACTATTCCGAGCTGTAGCTGTAGCTTGCACATGGTTGATTAGCTCGAAGGGACGGAAATGAAAGGACGATAATCTTTGAACTCGACGGTGATTACAGCGTTGCGATAGTTAGTTGCGCAAACCTAACACCTGGAAAACCAGTTTCGCGCCTCGGTGTTTTACAGTACGAATGAAATTCGGATTCGGTACCAGGAGGCTAGCGATGAAATTGCAACCTTTCCTTCATTTTTCGCGCGTTAATTCTCAGCCGGGTTGTCTAATTTGTGTGGAAACGATGGGATGCTCTCGATAAGATGATCGATCGTTTCGTTCGGTGAAAATCGAGCGCGGTTTCGCGCGCGAAAACCGGTTTTTCGAAACGAGAGTCAACCAGCTCGTCGATGCTCTTTAAAGCACATTTCCACAAAACGGGTTTACGGCCGTTCCTCGAAATATTCAGGCATTCGACGCATTCGAGGCCGTAAACTGCCAGGAAAGTGTTCATACACACGGGGGGACAGATTGACGCGAGTCGGCTAAACTTTTATCTTTTATCACCGATCGGGAGCCCCGGCCCCATCGAAATAAATCAATTTTCGCCGAGGGGCTGTCTGCGACTGATGGATAATTTGTAGTCGACGAACGGCTCGGTGGGGGGGAAGGGGGGAGGGGGTGCTAGTCTCTTGAGAAAAATAACGCGAACGGTGTTGATGCACGGTGTTTTTTCGAGCGTCGCCCGAAATCGATCGCTCGACATCGCGAAGAGGGGAAAAAAGTCGTTCGTCCGTTTGATTAATTAAATCACGGCGCGCAAGATGGAGAACGAATTTATTCTCCTTCGTACGTTTCTTTCTTTTTTCTTCTTTTCTTCTTTTCTTTTTTTTTCGTCCCGCTGAAGCGAAAACTGTTTGGCGTGCTTTCCGTAAAGGTTTTCTCATTAACAACCCGAAATTCAAAGCGAAGGGGAAGGGTGAGAAATCGTTCGTACGTTTGATTAATTAAGTGTAGCTCTCGGAGAAGTGAGTCGGCGACATTTGTCGAGAAACGAATTCGCTCCGAATCTGTGATGCATTATGTGTATTTTATATCCCGTGAAACGTTCCTTCCTCTGCAACGTGATTTGCGGCCGCTCTTTTTTCGAGGGAAGTTCTTTTCATCGGGCAAACATTCAAAGCGAATCGACGAGTCGGGAATGAAAGGTCGTCCGATTAATTAAATCTACCGTACAAGATGTCTTAATAACGAAACGAACCGATCCGGACCAAAAATTTCAAACGTCGCTCCGTCGAGTCTGAGAATTTAAAAAAAAAAAAAACAAGACCTCGAATTCTTCTTCTTCTTCTTCTTTGAACGAGAATCGCAGAATATTTGGAAGTTGGAAATTACACATATTTTTCTACCGGCGAGAAACCTCTTCATTAAGGGGCCAGGGCAGTTTGAAACTTTCAAAAAATCTTTTTTTTTTTTGTTTTGTTTTAAATAGTAGTTTCAAGTCTTAGAAATAAGCCTTTTGAACGACTTATTTTAGGGTATAACAATAAATCCGCGGATACAGAATAATTGAATTTGTATCACTGTTTACAACTTTAGGCAGTATCGTAAAGTGTAAATCGTGTGATTCAAATATTACTTTTGGTGAATCGAATATTAGGAGACTTGGATTCAATTTAGTTGTGAATTGTAAGAACTGTGAGTCGCGATATATAAGTAAAAAAAGTAAAGGATACATATAAAAAATGACGTTCTGAAACTTTACACGTGTTTTTCTCAAAACTAGGTTTTTAGAAACGGTATGCAAATATCTCGGGATCTAACCAACCGATTACTGTGAAACTTGGTAGGGATTGACGATCGAACATTTTTTTAATAATTTCGAAAAATATAAACAAAAAAACGTAGAAATTTTTGGCATAAATTCGATAGATCAAAAACAAATAGCTGCTGTTTTCATAATTTTCACAAAAATCAAATTGTTGGATTGTTGGACTTTTGAACTTTCTTTGCCTTTTTGTTGCAACTAATCCTGTTTGGCTGGAATTATGCACACCGATGGGCAATGTAAAAAAAAAGTTGCGTAAAAGGATGCCGTTAAAAAGTTAAACAAGAGCCTTCTTCTTTCCTTTTTTAACATTACTTTTTATAGTTCATAATGTGTTAAAATAAACCATAGGAGCTCGTGTCAATGAAACGTGTACTTTTATCTTACTAGCCGTCCAAAGTAGTCGTAATTTTTAGGCCTGTCAAACAGTCCTGCCCCCTCAAGCGAAAATTCGAATTCGAACAAACGATATTGACCTTCACATAATTTTCTATATATATATATATATATATATATATATATATATATATATATATATATATGTACTTACGTATCGTTCAAGCTTTCTTTCAATTTGCTTCAAATCGAACGGAACACCTCACGTGTTTCGTGCCCATTGTATGCATTGATTAATGCAACTCGCACGAACCCGCGGCTATAACAGTAAACTCATAATCGAACGCGTATGTGCATTATCGCCGGGGCGGGCCATTCAAATTCCAATAAATGTGAACGTATATACTCATGGCCGATTGCGAGAACGGCCGGGGTGTTGATACAGTTGGTAATTCAATAATTATCACCCGGCCAGCGCTAACAGGCAGGCCGGAATAAAGCGGCGACGAAAAGTTTCCGTCGGAACGAGAGCCTTCCCCTCCCCGCCGCGCTCTTCGTTCGCGATACAAAGCACGAATTCGAGCGACGTGGGAGGGAGGGACGGAAAATGGAGGTAACGAGGATCGAAAAGGGATGGGGAAACTTTTTCCCCGGGCTTCATCAGGGATTCTCTGAATCACCTTTAAAAAGGCCTCATAAAATATTCAATCGAAGATGGATATGAAAAAAGGAATGTTTAATGACGCGCTGTGGAAATGGAGCTTTTCTCTCGTGAGATGGAAAGAAGTAAAAAGAGAGAGAGAGAGAGAGAGAGAGAGAGAGAGAGAGAGAACATGTTGAAAAATATACGGAGTTGCTGCACACACGAATTTCGCGGATCAATGGGAAATCGATAACCTAAACATAATTAATCCTTTCAATTATCGGCGTGTAAAACTGCGGTGCTCCCGCCGCAGCGAACTAATTCCATTAACCTGCGCGCTTAAACGAGCTCAGCGGACCTGAAACGGTGCTCGTTAACCGACCCCCCCGATAACCGGGGCCTCCTTCTTCAGCTTTTCACAGTCTCGGACAAAATTCTAATCGCGCTGACATCCGGGGAAAATCGATCGCGCCTCGACTCGGTATCTCTATGCGATACGGCCGTGCGAGATTTTCGGTGGCCTGGCACTTTCGTAAAGACGGTGCCGACCTCATCCCCCTATTCACGAGCCAGTCGATAAATCTTCCTCCTAACGCGAGGATGGCAGGGTGAAGTCTCTCGGTGGCAAACGAAATTAGAAGTGAAGGGTTTCAGGAAGAAGTATGTGTGTTATCTTATTATCTATATATTTACATTTTTATTTACATTTATATTGTGCGAGGATGCTGGAAGGATGTAGGATTTAGGTTAGGTGAGGAAAGGTTATGCGTTTCGTCTCAGAGTCGCTGCCTAGATTCATCAGTGGGGCTGATGGCAGCGACGATTCCTTACCCCAGACGCCTGTTGTTATAACTACTCGCTAGGCTAGACGGTCACCCATCCTAGCAATGTTCCGCACTCTGTTTGCTTAACGTCGAATATCGCTAGACTTCGAGGGACATTATTCGAGCGCCACAGCCACTTGCGGCTTGTACGAGTCAGTGTTCGAAACTCGTACTCGAGGCGCTATAGGCCGCTACAGAAGGGTGAACTTATGAGTTCACAGGGCCCTGTCTACAACGTTGCTCTGCATCTTTTCATCTCGACGTGGTTATCGAAACGACGTTGGTATCGTTTGTTTCGCTTTTACACGCGGTTTCGTCGCGAGATAATGGCGAGGCAAACTCGCGACGTGAACGACCACACGGGCTGGAAGAAAGCTCGGGAGAGCGAGGAAAGAAACTTGGGGAGAAAAAGGAGGAAATCGAGGGGAAAGGGCTTGGCAAAGAGAGGGTGGAAAACCGTAACCGTAAGACGAGCAAACCGTAAAGTGAAAATCCTAGAGGTGCATCGTGACCGGTATAAATTCTTTCATCCCCGCAACAGGAATGCCAAAATCTCCGTAACTTTCGATATCGCGACCCGTCACTGAGCAAAATATCTGACGGAACCTTTTTGCCCTTTTTCTCGCTCACGCACTCTTCACGCAACGTTACAACCGTTCGCGCTCCAAAATTTTCCCCGACGAGCCTGATTAAACATCGTGAAAGTTCGTCGTTTACTTTGACTCCAGAAACTTTCATCTCGAACCCCTTCTTCTTGCGACTTGTTCTCTCGTTCCATAGTCTCTCTGTCTCTCTCTCTCTCTCTTTCGATGATCTTGCCGCGAAAGGGGAAAAATCGCAAAGTTTCATCGATTGTTCCGTAATAATGTATCAAGCTGGGAGAAAGAATATCAATGCCAAGTAGCATCCGTCCTTTGAGAGATATAACCGCGGGAGAAAACAGCGAGAAGAAGGAAAAGAAAAACAGAGGCAAGAGAACGCGGGCAACTGGAACAGAAAATCCTCGGGAGGATGAGCCTTGAGAGAACAGAGGAAAAGGGGAAGGAAACATGCTAATCTTATTTAAGATTCGTCTGAACGATCTCGTTGCAGGACAAAGAACAGGCTGCTTGATACGATAACGTAAGAAGCTTCGTCTTCTTCCTCCACCGGCGCGCGACAAGATGGATAAAGGAGGGTGAATAATTTTCTCTCGCGGCCGCGCGCGCGCAAATAAGGAGAAATTTTCAGAAATTTTCTCACGCCGTCGTCGCAGCGCCGCTGCCACGGTAATACATTTAAATATCCCTTCTAGAAAAGGATCTCTACGTGAACCGACTGCGGTTGAATTTTTAGTGAGATTAAGTATTACCATTTCTCGTTCAAGGTGGAACAAATGACTGGTGTTAAGACGATAAAAATTCATTGCCTGGGCGTCTAAAGGCTCGCTTTTACCTACGAAATTGGCACCGCGAACGCGTGAGATGTTTGCTAATCTGCGAAAACTCGCTTTGAACGCGGAATGTCAAATACCGAGGAATCCGGCGTTTCTTACTTCCCGAGAGTTCGTTGGTTTGTTGTTCGATCGTGAACATCGAACACCATTCGTGAAATATTCCGCTGGGTCAATCAAAACCGACTAAATATACGTACAAACGCGTATGTGTCACGCGTGTCTCGTGATCGAGAAAAAAACAAATTTCCAATTACTCTTTTAAATTTTTATCTCTCTCGATGTCTCGCCTGATACTTGTGAAATTTCGCGCTCGATTTCAAGATTTGTCCATACGTTAGCATTACACTCGTCGCGAGTACAGAAGAGAGAAACAGAAAAATATCCAGTAGGTATATATATCGGCAAGTTTTTCGATAAATCATGCCTGTGTCTACTAGGTTGAGGAACGACAATATAATTTCATGCAAAACGTAAAAACGGAATCCTTGAAGCTTTCAATTACTTACCGGTTAGATGGAACTTGTAGCGTCACTTCCTTTGATGTTGACGCGATCGTCCGTTCCTTCGACATCACGTAACTCGTAATTTCACCTGGCCACGATCATCCTGTCAATCAGACGAAACGAAAAACTGAATGAATAAGCGAGCGAGTGTAACTACGTATGTCTCTGCGGACGAACGAGGCGATACGCGAACGTGTTTCTATTTCAAATGACACCCATTGGCAGAAAAATTGGAATCACGTTTCTATTTCCACCGATACCAGAATCTACCGGTTACCGTTGCTGATTCGAAATTAATATTGACGTTCAAATCATCTTTCGCGGATTCCGAATTTCGACAGCCGCGCGTCACGAGTGATTTTGAAAAAAAAAAAAAAAAAAAGAAAAAAAGGGAACCAAAAGGCTGAAACGCGATCTACACGATCCATCATTTTGTTCTCGCTTCGCAATTTGTTATTTAATAATACGTCTCGCGATATTACCTCGTCGTGCTCTCTTTGTTAAGCGATCGTTAGAACACGTACGGAGCTCGCGTACCAAAGTGGAAGCTATAAATCGACGCGAAATTGGAAAAGAATTGGACGAGAGTTGCAGGAAATTCTAATGTTCGAGTCGAAGTTCTTCGGCTTCAGTCTGTAATGGACGCGCGATTTCAATAAACTTTAATACCAGCGTTGTTAATCGCCGTCAATCATCGAAAACATTGTGCGACAGCACACGAACGATTAAAGGAAGCTTAACGAAAGGTCGAACAAACGTTGATGCGAGCGCAAGATCGATTCACCGATCCAAGCACAGCCGACGATTACGACGATCGATTAATTCCTCGGTTCGAGACACCGGGAGAAATTACCAAGCTTTGCCATTGAGTCTGTGATTTCGTTGGGATCCAATGATTTATATCCACGAGGCGAACCGTCTAATACCGCTTATTAGCTCATCCCGCAGCAATGTGTACAACGCACCGGTGCACCAGGTCGGATGATTGCCGAGTTCCGTGTTTTATTTCGTCTATTTCTCGGCGCGAGTTTTTACTTGAAATCCACGCCATGTACTTCACCGCGTGCGTCGACTGTATTGTCGTTGCTTCTTGCACACGACCGATTTTGTTCGACGATCGAGCTTGCGTCTTCACTCGTCGACGTTCAACGCGGGTTGAAATACTCGTTGAAAGGAATCTTAATCGTTCGGCGCTGGCAAGGTCATTTTCAAAGAAGAGCGCAATTGCAATTGCCAACTTTTTGGCCCGTTAACTCTCCGATTTTGCCACTGTTCGCAGGGCTGCTGGTTTTGTCTTCTTTGAATTCTCTTCTTTCGTGAACGCATCGCGAGAGGAGCACGTTTCGCGCGTCAGTTTCGTCGTTACATAAGGTCTGTACAAATTGACATAGCATTTAGCAACGGTTTTCTACCGTTTGAGTTTTTATACGATCCGTAAATCTGATAGTACACATCGGCAGTTGCCTTTGGGCATTCCGTGAACACATATTGATATATTACATATTGATATCGTGATTCTAGTGCGTTGCCATTTCGCTAGAACGGAGAGATATATACGTTAAATTTGCAGCAAAAACGAAAAAAAAAAAAGAAAAACGGGAATCGAAATATTTTCAACATTTGAAAAATCCACCGCCCCGCAACGAGACAGAGAAATCGCCGAATTTTTATTTATCGTAATCAGAGCTGTCGAAATTTGAGAATTAAAATTCCCATCTCCACGCTCTGTGAAACATCCGTCGTGGCCATTATATCCCATTATATTCCGTTCGACTACCGCGGGGAACCTCCGCTATTGTATTGATCAGACGCATCGCCGCGAATACCTTCGAGAAGTCGAACTGAAGGCAAAAATTGCATCGGGACGAAAGTGTGCTCTGTTCGAGGACAACGCGTTGTCACGGTCGTGCGAAGAACCGGTACCGATGGCAGGTGTCATCGCGCATTCCGCGCAGACCGCCGCGTACAGTTTTAATCTTCCGTAAAAGCGCATCGAACGCACCCGCTATGTACTTTCGTTCAACATCGTGCTAATGCCTGGGACGACAGCGTCGCCGTGACGCGTCGGCGGCGGAGCAGCGTGCGCGCGATCCTTGCCAGGTTCTATATCTGCGTAACCAGATCACGACGAGCGGGGAGCTCGTGTTGCTGCTCGATCGCGGAGGAGAGTCGACTTTCGAGCAGAAGACTAAAGAAGGAAGAGGTGCACGGAGCGGGAATAGCTTAGACAAGAAGTATCATGCCGCCTGGAGGTAAGCAGGTGCGCAACATCCTATCCGCCCCTCTTCTGTAGCTTCTCTCCTTCAGTGATGCTGCTGCTCCTGCTGCTGCTGCTGCTGCTGCTGCTGCTGCCGTTGATGCTGCTGCTGCTGCTGCTGTTCCATGTCTCCTCTCTTCTTTCGTCTCGTAGTGCTCCTCGTTCCTCCTTTGCCCCGCTTCCTCTGCACCTCAGCAACGGCCTCCTTCCTCCTCCTTTCAAACGGCTTTCACCCGTTCCCCCGGCAGTCCACCGCTACCATTACCTTTACCATTCGACTCTCCTCCATGTGTTTACGCAATATATACACCGAGTGTACGATTGATCGTGATCAACAGACGTGGCGAACAGCGGGATGAAAGAAGAATGTAAATTGTGGTCGCGCACGCCGAGGAAATAACCGGCTCTGTTGATGCGCAGCCTAGGTTCTGTTCATAATTCCATAGGTCGGATAATTTCTAGCCGATCGTCGTTGGTACGGACGCGTGTCGTAACGCGGTCAGAGCACGTGGTCTTTGAACGATCATTGCCAGAGTCCTTCGTCCAGCGATGATATCGCGACCGTGTATACATACATTCCCGTCCAAAAGTATCAGGACACTTGACACAAGGTTGGTCTTCGTGGCTATAAAAAAAACCATTGCTAAGACCACAGACTAAAGTAAAAAGACTACAGTGGGCTAAAAAATATCGAAATTGATCAGTCGATGAGTGGAAAAAAATGTTTTATGGACCAACGAATCTAAATTTGAGGTGTTTGGTTGCAAGCGGCTAGCTTATGTTTTTAGAAGACCCGAAGGAAAAATGATTCCTGACTGTATCGTACCCACAGTTAAACACGGAGGGCGGTCAATAATGGTCTGGGGGTGTATCAGAGCAAATAGTATCGGTCATTTAATAAAAATCGAAGGGATTCTGAAAAAAGAACAATATTTGTCTATTTTACGTGATCATGCCATCTGGGAGGATCAATCGGCCAAAATTTTATTTTCATGCATGACAACGATCCCAAGCACACTATTTACAACATTTAAAACAGAGTGATGAATCAAAAATAATGCATTAGCCCCCGCAATTTCCTGATCTGAACAGAGAAGATTTGGGATGAATTAGATCGGAAAATCCGTGAAGTGTGTCCAAACTACTGAAATGACTTATGAAACAAACTACAAAATGCATGGAACCAAAACAGTAACCAGAAACAGTAGAAAAACTAATAAAATGCCGAAATTAGTCGAACAAATAATTAAAAAACGCGGTGGATATATCGACGAAAAGAGAATTTAACCTTCTTTTGCAAAATTAATGTTATTATTACCATAATGTAAACTATATGTACCTCTCCCAGCTAAATATATAACTAAGTTTGAAATGAATTTAAGAAATTATAACAATTTCCTAATAGTTTTCCAAGTTTATTTCATTTTCTGCAAGTGTCCTGATACTTTTCGAGAGGGATGTACGCGCGTAAACATAATGTTTTCGGAAAGACAGCGAGGCAAATTGATTTCTCTTTTTCACGTGCACGGCGAGGAGAGCGAGGAGAACGGAGCGCGGGTGAAATGGAAAAGCACTGAAACATTATATTGCAGCATGGGCCGGCCTTTCGCATTACACGTTAATAAAATGAACTAACCACGTGGAAGTACGTAAAAACGCTTCGTACACGAGCAATCGCACAATGAACGTCCGCGAAACTGATTTACGCGCCAGCGCAGGTGCTTTGCAATTATTGTTGTTTAATAGCGGCGGGTAATTCGGTTAATTTCAAGCGGATTTCCCCCGTTTTGAAAAACGTCGGTAAAAATAACCGGTGTTTGCAAATTGTTAAATACCCGCGGTGAGTGCTCGTGCCCTACGTTTGATCGCATCGCGAACGAGAGTTGTCATTAATCTTGCTACCCTGTTCTTAGCGATTTGTCTGTGCGCAATTGCAAAGATAGACGCGGCGTGTATTCGCGAAAGATCACCAAGAAGAACACAGAGCGTCTCGTTGCAGATCACATGGTCGCGATAATAGCCAAACGGTACCACGAAACGACAACTCGTCTCGAAAGAGTTGCTCCGGAATGTGGCTCACGATTCGACGACTCATCTACACGTAGGTTTATTCGTCATCTTCCAGATCCCCGTGGATGACTTTCGAGGTATCTTCCCTGCAGAATTGCCAGAGACGTCCAACGTTTTACTATCGTAAAGCTACTCTATTCTTTTTTTTTCTTTCTCTCTTTCCTGAAACGTCCGAAGAATATACGTTCGAAAAAAAATTGGCGAAGAATCTCAAAAAGAAAACGAGATTCAAACAGAGTAGAAGGAAAAGTGGCTGGTCTCGCGAAGATTTCGGGACGAGTAAATCGAATCATTGAGAAACACGGTAATTACAAGACTGGTAGATACTAATTGCTCCGTCCGGCTGCAGGATTAAGAAAGATCGAACGCGAGATAGGACAACGTGGAGAAACGACCGGAGAAACTGGCTTCGGCTTCGAGCTTCTTTAAAGGCGTTTTAACGCGTATTCCGCGTAACGCAAGGAACATCACACATTCTTGCAGCCACGGACAATCCAGAAAGTTACGATACAGCGAGCGAGCACGGCAAATCAGAGTAGTTTCGCCGAACATCCGATAGACACATTCGCAGAAAATGAGAGAGAGAGAGAGAGAGAGAGAGAGAGAGAGAGCGTTTGGATAAAGTTAAGACGCGACCGACTCTGTTATCTATTAAATTTACGCCCGCCCGTAAAGATATCGGAATTTATTATTCCTAAAATCACAAGATCATGTTGCCTCCGTCCAATATCCCTCGCCATCCTAATTTATTTCCTCGTGATTTCGCCGGCTACATTAATTTTCTCCGCTCAGTTTGCTCCCTCGCATCTCCCTGTCCTGTTTCCTTACGACTCGCTAAATCCCCTGGGCGAATTCCTTAATCAAAGAAACGTTGTTCGCTCGCGTGTAATTTACAACCGTGAAACTTAATCGTGTTAAGCTCCTCGAGGAAAGAAAAAAAGAAGAAAGGAAAGGGCGGGAAGAAGAGAAGGTAACAAGCTCTAAGGTAAACGAATCAAAGATAATCGATGTGACGCGAACTTTCTCCCTCGCTGGGCATTTTCTACCCAGTCCAGCTTTATCCAGAACGAACGAATGGAAACTCGAGCAAATTCATGGAAAAGTCTTGGTCAAATATATATATACATACATACATAAATATACATGTACATATATGCTCCTTTGTTACGATGATGCGATGAAAGTTTTCCCGGGCTTCCGGTCCGCGTGTATGCGCAATAAAGAGACTACGCAAATACGGTCTGTACCGCGTGGAATCCGGATCGGCGAACAAACGCGAACGGTGTCCGCCTCCAGTCTGTCGTAACGATGCGCAAAGAGTCAACAAGACGAGGTAGCCGTAAAATAATTTATCGCATTATCCTGCTGGCGGGATGTATTATCTCCAATTTGTCGCGATTATTCTGCTAATCAAGCAAGTGTAATTCGACACGATCGGACATATCTCGAAGGAGTTAGCCCGGTTTGAAGAAATCACTAACCATGACAAAAATCACTTGACCCTGCTTTAATTATTATATAAGTTCTTTATTATAATTCTCTTGTTGGTGGTCAACGATTGCTGACCTTTAGAAACAAGCTCAGGGATGTCGCCACTTATTTTTAACTGTTTCCGATTTTTTCTGTTGTTCCGCTATGGAGATACTATCGGGGTGTCTTCCCTGTTGCTACTCCACGTGGTCACTCGCATTTCTTCTTTGGACCGAACAACTTGTAAAGGACGTTCCACATAGAGTCTCTAAATAAATATATTTTTTTCTCACTGTTTTCTGGACACGCGTGTTTTCCACTGTACTATAACTTAATTCCATCATCTCTTACTAAATGCTTGCACACGTGGCCGTTCTCTCTAAGGGTACGGTTATAGTGGAGCGGTGCAGATTGAGGATAGCGGCGAGGCGAGCGTCTTGACAAAACAAACCAATGTAATCTAATGGAAGTGTTCATAGTGGAGCATCTCACTCACAGCTCTCCATGCTGCTATCCTCACCGCTATCCTCGCCGCTCCACTATAATCTCCGACTAATACTGAAGATTCTTTTACTGCCATGTTTTGTCTGTTGCCGTCTGTCCCTACACAAGCAGCCAGCTTAAATAAACGAAGGATGGCGACACCCATCCGTATTTTAACACCACACAAAAATGCACCATATACCCAATACAGGTTAAAACTAAAAACTACAATCAAAGACACGAAAACGAGCCAAGAATGAATTCCAGTCATCGGACGACGAGACGAACAGAAGCTGGCGCGGGAAATTGAAACGACAAAGCTTTGTAGAAGTGGTCAATATAAGGAGGATTTGAAGATCACAGTCGGCGGGGTTCCCATGCGAGTTCAAAAATGTATGGCAGTCGATAAGCGGGGCAGACGAGTATCCGCGGGAGTTTTCTGCAGTTTCCTCTTTCGCTGTCGTTATACCTGTGAAACATGCTTCACGTAAGATCACTGGCACGAGAGGAGGAAACTTCGTCGGAGAAATTTTCTCCCTTGCCGCGGTATCTCCACTCCGATCGTCAGACTGCAATTTTTATCGGTCCCCGGGCTCGATACGTATCCCGTTCAGTGTATCCACCACGCTCGACCTATCTGCAATTTGCATTCCAATGTCTCACATCGACGTTTCAGATTGCCGTCTAACGTACTCTTTCTTTCTCCTTTTACTTTCATTTTCCTCCTTCTTCTTTCTTTTTTTTCTTTTCTTTTTGTCTTTTTCTTGCTTTTCTCCGCGGATTTTTTCTCACGTGTCGCCGATTTCACGCCGCGTTGACGTCGACAACGCCGGATGCGCGCAAGTTCCAAGCCGTTATTATTGCCTCGCCACGGAGTGGTGAATAATATCGGTCTCGAATAAACGGTTTCTAATGGTCACGGATAATTCCGCGTGATTTTCCTGAAATAACTGAACCGAACTATGCAACCGCATTCGCGTGACGACACGATGTAACTACTGATAATATTCTCTCGGGATATCGTGAATAATATAACCTCCCTTCTCTCTCTCTCTCTCTCTCTCTCTCTCTCTCTCTCTCTCTCTCTGTCTCTCCCTGGATAGGATGATATATTTTTCTGTACATTCGAGGAATTATACAGCTGACAATTCATTAAAAGGATCTTCTGCCCGGAATGGAGGAAAGCCCGACCAGAAACTCTACTCGGTCGCGAGAGACTAGTAATTATCCTCGGCAACTGGCACCGATAATTGAACGTGGAGCACCGCATAAAACAAGCGTGCAAAACAACGGAGGAATTTCTAAACAATTTTATTTGGCATCTGCCGCCGGGGAGAAAAAGCAGAGCATTACTTTGCCGATAATTCTCCCGCGAAAGAGGCGGTGTCGTTTGACGGACAGCGTGTTTATAAAGCAACGAGCCGCTATTGCGCGAAACTCCGGTAAACAAACCGATTCAACAAAAACCGATTCAACAAATACGAACGTTTTAGCATATTCCGCTATAACGAGCTGACGTATGCGAAAATGCCCGCTGTTACCCTGCTTTTTCGTTACTCCCCGCTATCTCTCTCTCTTTCGCTCTCCACTCTCGATTCTTTTTTTTTTTTTCTCGCGTAACTACATCCGGGCCCGTTCGAAACATAATTCCGCGGAATTTCGCGATATCCTTGAAATTAGTTCCCGCTCGAGCGACGAACGAAGAAACTCTGGAAAGCAAGAGAAGGAAAACCGAATTTTATTTCAAGCCACGGCAATCTGACCAATTTCAGGAAAATTATTACGTAATGCCTCCGTAATCGTGTTGCAATTATCCTCCCTCCTCCCCCCGCCGACCCTTTCGACCCCTCTGGCAATGGCGTTCACCCATTGTATCTTTGACGTTTCGAAAAGATACAATGCGCCCGTGAACGTGGGCACTCGCTCGGGGACTCTAGAAAGAACGAAACGAACGAATACAATAAATATCGATACAATAAACAGAAACGCTTTGCCGGCTCGCGAGAAACCATCGCTGTGCCGCCGGTGTGTCAACGGACACGCGAAACGAAAAAGAGATTCGACGATGAGAGAAGCGGCTAGGCGATATCCGCGCGGCGAAACGCTATATTTAAATGTTACACGGTTTCGTTAGTAGCGAGACGAGAGGCGGCAGGCGAGGCAGCGGCGACGCGGAGGAGGCGGATCGCGACACGGAATGCGAAATGTATCTGATTGTTAATAAGATCAGTATAATGTAGTTTAGAGTTCGAGCGTAGCAGCGTTGTCGCCAGAGGGATGGCAACACCGAAAGACAAATTAGAGGCGAAAGAGCTTCGCTTCGACGAACCGTAGACGCAGCAGCCCGGGCACATTCGTTGTCGTTGCTAGTTTTCTCTCCCTTGCCATAGGGTGATTCTCATTCGAGCAAATACCATTACAAGGATATCGTGTTCCTCATGCATATCGCGCACCGGCCGAGCAAAATTCCAGAATATCCGATGCAGTTTGTATCGAATAACGGCTCAAATTGTCAAGGTATAACAGCGGCATGTACGTACCGACGTATGCATGTACGTATCTGCATGAACATTGAAAACACCGTTGCTCTCCTCCGCTTCCGCCATCGGTGGAAACAAAAATCGCTCTCGCCGTTTCCGTGAACGAAACGCGGCAGCTCCGACTGG